>PVJC01015779.1:0-34616 GCA_004026665.1 Murina feae | reverse complement strand
ACACCGAGTAATGGAGAAAGCCAAAAGCCAGAGAGCAGACATGGCATGCAAGTAGATAGGATAGGCCAAAAGAAAGGAGAGAACAGTGGAGGATAGTCGTGGGCCACATGGGAAAAATAATTTGGGGAAAGTACCACTAGATGGATCTGAGGTGTGTGGTGGGGTGGCTAGGAGGCAATCTCTCTGTTTATGCGCTTAAATGCAAAAGTAAAATTAGATGATAAGACAACGTTTATTGGGAGCTCTGTACCTTTTGTGCACCGTCAATCTTTATAACACACACAGGAAGCGGGTGGTATTATCCTCACTTTGCAGACAAGGATACTGAAGCCCGGAGAGGTTAAGTCACTTGCCCAATGTTGATAGTTTCTTATTTGTATACTTTTCCCTGAGGAATGTTGTATATTTTAAAAATAAACAAGAATGAGCATGTTTGCTGGCGTAATCTCAAAATATGACTTTCAGGCATGTGGAAAACATGAAAACACAGGAGGCTGTCTTCCTCGCTAAAGTTCAGAAGCGTTACCCATGGATGTGTGCGGAAGCTCCATCTGGTCGCACATGTGGCTACGACCA
Source organism: Murina feae (assembly GCA_004026665.1). Lineage (NCBI taxonomy): Eukaryota > Metazoa > Chordata > Mammalia > Chiroptera > Vespertilionidae > Murina > Murina feae. Next base: position 34,040 of record PVJC01015779.1, on the reverse strand, counting down.
GCATCTGCTCGTGCTAGAGCCAGCGAGCAGCTGCCGGCTGAACTTTAAAGCCACAGTCTAGCTATGTCAGATGAGAATGCAGAATCCCCGCAGTGACTTGTTGTCAGGGCAACTGCATTTTTTGATAGGAGAATGCCTTATCCATACCAAAGCCCCTAGTGTGAAACATTGAAAGGGACTGCAGACTGGCATTTAGCACCTACATGGGGTTACTGGTTTTATCTTGAATGAGACCATTGTGTAGCTTTCTCCCTGGACATGAATTTACCAGTTTTCCTTCACGTTAATACTCTGGCAAGTTGCATCATACTCTCCAAAATAGAAATCCAGGCTACCTCTTAAGCACACACATATGCATGTAATCATTTAGTTCTTCAAAGAAAGCTGTAGGCAGTGCCTCATAGCCCTGTGGCAATGAAGGCATCTTCTCTAGAAGTGATTTGACTGTTGAGTTTGTAGGATGTCCTTTCCCGTTGTCAATGTCAGTCATGTTTTCTTAATAGTTTAAATATATGAAATGTACGCGGGATTCTTTATAGAAGAGATTTGTTATCTTTTAGCTTTTCAGTTTATTGAATCATGGGCCTAATAAAGATCTATTCATGATATCATTTATTTATTTACTAGAGGCTTGGTGCACAAAAATGTGTGCACTCAGGGGGGTCCCTCATCCCACCATGTGCCCTCTCACAGTCTGGGACCCCTTGGGGGATGTCCACCTGATGGCTTAAGCCTGCTCCCCAAGGTATTGGGGGGGCCTAAGCTGGCAGTCGTCCCTCTGGCAGCCTGAGAGCCCTCGGGGGTGACCACTTGCATGTGGGGGGAACAAGCCTAAGTTGCAGTCAGACATCCTTAGTGCTGCTGAGAAGGTAGAAGAGGCTCCCTCCACCACTGCTGTACTGGCAGCCATCAGCCTGGCTTGTGGCTGAGCAGAGCTCCCCCTGTGGGAGTGCACTGACCACCAAGGAGCAGCTCCTACATTGAGCATCTGCCCCCTGGTGGTCAGTGTGTGTCAGTGTGTGGTCATTCCCAGTTGTTCTGCTGTTAGGGTTAATTTGCATATTACCCTTTTATTATATAGGATGGCCCAAGATTTGAAGAAAAATGCTGCTTTAAAACCACTCTCCAAAGATGTATGCCTTTTGTAATTACAAAACAATTCCATAGGTTTTCTAAAACCATCTTTTTAAAAATTGAGCATCTTCTCCATAACAGCCAGTTTTGACTTCAAGGCAAAATCAGTTCTTTTGGGTGGAAACTTAACACAGGGTTTTCATCATAACAATGGGCACATTCAATAACAGGTCATAGTATTGATTGTTGTGATCTTGGTATCAGTATATATCCACATAAAATGGAAATAAAAAATTACTCTGAAAGTACTTTAAAATTTTGAATTTTAGAAAGCAAATATTTGCTAATTGCTCATTATGTATGCGTTTTATTCCCTACTAATGCCATTGTGCAGATGGGGAAATGGAGGCTCAGAAAATGAACAGTCTTTCCTAATGTCATAGAGGATTTAGTATTATAAAACATCATTTACTTAGTCTAGCAGTGGAGACTTGCACAATTTACTTAACTTCCATTAGCCTAACTTTGGAAAGCCCTGTCTTTCTGGTCAGTTAGAGCTGGTTTTAAATCCTGGCTCTGTCATTTAGCACGTTTGTGACCTTGAGTAACTCAAATACTCTGTAGAACTTGGATTCTCCATTTTCTTATTGGCAAAATGGAGATACTATCAATTGCATTCATAAGACTACTGTGAAAATTATTTGAAAATGGTTATAACACACCCGAGGCAAGATAGATGGGAAATATTATCATTCAGTAGTAACTTTTTTTGTTTTTGTTCTGATACTCTACACCTTCTATTTGCTTTTGTCAACTTGATTCTGTTGCTACAGAAAATGAGGGCTATTGAAAAAACTGCCCTTTTTATCCAATTAATTACTTGAAACTGGGATTCAAGTTTAGGTTGTAAATTCCAAATTGCTGTTACCTGTCTGTACCTCTCTTTCAACAGATGAAATGTAAAACAGTATCAAGGCAAATAACTTACACAAACTTTACATCCCTTTCTGCTCTGTCATCTAATAATCTATAAGGAAAGAATTTTTAGAGTGTTTGTAATTACCTAGTAATTTAAAGCATTTGTGAAACTCACTTTGATTTCATTGATTTTTTTTGAGACATTAAAAAGAGGGAAACATTGAAATATATTTGTTTATATCCAACTGGATTTTATATGCCATAATAGTTCCTTTATAACTTTAACTGTTTTCACTACCTTAGCTTTTTATTTCTATATTCACCTTTAAGATAAAGCTTAGTTCCTTTAAGCTGGCCTGCCAAATGCGTCTTATTTGTTATATAAGGCAAGCTCTCATTGCAAGATGTCACAAGAGACACAATTGAATTAAATTTATAAGGTTAGAGAACTAAGTTCATTTTTTATGATAAACAGGAAATGTCAGTACTCTGAGTAATATTTTCCACTCATATAGCAAATTAACTTTTCCAACAGATTGTTGGTGTGGTCACATAATTTCCAAGTATATTTATTCCAAGTTCTAAAAAATATTTTATGGAATAATTCATTTCTTCTTCAGCTTGAATTAATAATCATATGAAATTCATGTGAGATATGCTAGACTCCTGGCCTGGCCTTCAATTATCTTGAGAAGAGATCACAGTGGTTAAATTTATCTCATCACTCGAGAGATTAAGAAATTTGTTCTGTACACTGTTGCTCAAGAGAACACTGATTTTTTTTCTCTCTCCTTTTCTTTGGTCTATTTTGTATGATGTGTGATGTGTGTGTCTACCTGTGCTGATTTGACATAAGATTTGAAAAGTGTGTTTAATCAAGTGATTGATATTCTTATTATTATTTTATTTTAAATGCTGGGAATTTTTTCAAAGTACTTGGTAACATGTGTTTTTCTTTAATTTTCAATGTAATAGGTACTTGCTACAAGAAAAAAGTGAAAAGTGTATAAAATAAATTATGGCATCCTCCTTCCTCCAAATTTTACTTTCCTGAGGTAACCAATGTCAACAGATGTATTTGTAATCTTTTATAACTTTATGCTCAAGAAAACATTTATAAAATTATATAGGATTTTATTGTATAAATCTCCCTTCTTTTTAAAAAACAAAAGTAAGATCACTACATATATTACTTTGAAATTTGCTTTTTCAAATTGCTACTCCTATCATTATAGGTCAAAACATCCCTTATTATGTATAAAAAGCACAATTTTTGCAGCCATCCACACTGATACACATATTTGTGATTTAATTTTTTTGCTGTTGTAAACAGTAAATATTCTTGTAAACATGCTGTAATGTATTAGTGGTTTCATTTCTGTAGGGTAGATTCCTAAACGCATTGAGTAAAGATTATATACATTCCAAATTTTAATATATTCATCAGATTACTTTCTAGAATTCACACTCTAGCAAATGTGTACGTATTTCCTCATTCCCTCTCAAATACTGAATATTTCAGTCTTTTCAACTTAGTGCCTACTGATGGGTGAAATAAACATTTAAAATAGTTTTGGCTTGGTTTTTGCAGACTGCCAATGAGACTGGGGCTCTTTTCATTTATATTTCCTCTTTGGAGAATTTGCTGTTCAATCCTTTACCAATTCCTTTTTTAAAAATCCTTTTATTAATTTTGCCTTTATGTAGAGAGAATCAGACAGTAGTGTTCTTCTGTGTGTGGCATCTTTTACTCAAATGATATGTGAGTCACCCATGCTGTTGTGGGTAGAAAATAGTGCATGCATTTTCATCTTTGTGTAGTGATTATACTTTTTTATTCATTTATGTCAGTGACTTATTGCTGTGTACCAAACTACCCCAAATTTAAAGGCTTTAAGTAAATGCACATGTATTATAGTCTACAGATTGGCCAGGCAATCTGTAATATGTTTATTGCTTTGCTTACTCATCCTGTATAATAAAAGCCCAGCGACCAAAATGGCGGAACGGCCAGAATGATCAGAGACCAGAATGACCATGGCCCCTCATCCCGGCCTGCAGCCCCCCAGCAAGTGGTTAAGGGTGATCAGGGGTTAAGGGGTGTGTGTCAAGTTAAGTCTCCCCCCACAACCCCCAGCCCCATCACTGAATTCACCTATCCTTGTGACCAGTAGAGACACAATCTCACAGGAGCCTGATTAGTTTCTATTTCTGTTTATCACTTTGATTTCAACTTTATATTCTTTTTATTTTTAGTTCGGGAAATTTTCCTTACTTTCTTACTGAACTAACCAATACATTTCAAGGCATATTTGTTTTAAGTTTTGAGATTCCAGGTATTTTCCAGGTAAGGGGTGCTCAGAGCATCTAGCTGTCCTGGTGACTGCTCAAGTTCTGATAGATACAGTTCATTGTTGCCACATGCAGACCTGAGAAGCCTGGAATGCCATGATCAAAGGCACAGAGGACAGATACTCTTGGTAATTTGGTGTGTGTGTGTGGGGAGGGGTTGTGGGGGAAAGGGTCTTGTGACAGGATTGCTGAGAGCATGGATAGTGGGCCAAGAAGTAAGTTTCTCTTGAGGCAAAGTGGAACTATTGGTTTTTTTTTGGAGAAATGGCTTGATTTATTGTAGATTGAGGGTACAGAAAATCAGAACCAAGACCTTATCCAGGACATATTAGGACAGTGTATCTGAGAGGAAAAGGCAGTCATAACTAGAACGGTGGCCTTGGAAGTAAGGAGAGAATGCACACAGGGCTGTTCTGGAGGTAGAAGTTCAAACACTTGGCAAAACATTAGATTTTAGGGGATAGAACTTCAATAAAATTCTAAAGGAAGTAGTGGTTTATGGGGTAGAGAAGTTGATGAGGTCGCCTTTGGAACCATTTTATAACTCAATTTATCAGATCATTTGTAGGTTTCTTCTTTCAACTGCCAAGAAAAGAGATTGGCCACATTTCGGAAACTGCAAATTTCTCTCTGAATACATATAAAGGTTGTAAATTAGGCAGTTTAGATTGAGTGTGGCTTTTACCAGATGGAGAAAAATCTGAAATAAATCACCCATGTTTTTTATGTTTCTTCATAAGTAAATCCACTTTTAGTGTGATTTCTATTTAAACGCTGATAAAAAATATTAATCACAAAAGTCACTTTAAATTTAATTTAAAGGTGATGGCTGACATATTTAGGAAAAAACAATAACATTAAATCTATTCAGATTAATGACCTTGAGACCCTCCTTCATGTAGGAATTTGGTGATTCTGGTCACCATTGATGACCTAGTGGGAACAGAGAAATGTACTGAGTTAGTAGGGGCAAAGATGAAAAACAGTGAAAATGACAAGATGCTAATGAGTTCTGTGTGGTTGATACATGGTGTTATGTTATTTTCTCTGGTTGTAAACTTTTCAAATTAAATCAAAAGCAAACAGATAACCCCAAATAAGTCATTTGGTTTGTTCTCCAGAAACCTACCTCTAGAGAAGACTTACTTATTCAAATAGCTGGAAGAATTAGGTGTGAACCTGTTTATGAAGCTAAGCAAAGACTTCCTTGAATAGGGTTATCCACCAATAATGCGATTCACCCACAGAAGACGGGGTTTAACTCAGTCATAGCCTCAGACAGAGTTCAGTTTGTTTTGTTTGTACTTTTTCATGGAATTGCCTTACAAATGAGGAGTTCTTTTTATGGAGGCCTCCTGTTTACATACACAGAGGAAAAGGGAGGAAATAGAATTACAGAAGCCATCCAGGGGTATTCATTTATTTGTTTAACTTTCCTGAAGTATAAAAGGCTATTTATATTTTAATATATATAAAATTAAAAAAAAATATTTTTATTGATTTCAGAGAGAAAGGGAGAGGGAGAAGGAGTTAGAAACATCAATGATGAGAGAGAATCATTGATCAGCTGCCTCCTGCATGCCTCACACTGGGGATTGAGCTGCAACCCGGGCATGTGCCCTGACTGGGAATTGAACCCATAGGTTAACTCAACCACTGAGCCACAAAGGCAGTGCTAAATGACAGTATTTCTTAATTGGAATAATGTGAGATCAAGCATAGTTTTTCTCATCTCTTTATCATTCCTTTTCTAACCAAAGGACAAAATTCCCATAAAAATACCATAACATTAACGTGCCAAGTTATCTTGAGCCTTATTCCAATCCTTTTTTAGTCATTCCTCCCACCTTTACACTCCCACTGTGGCCGGTACAGATAAGAAAGGGAGGCAAGCACAGTTGCCCAGAGAATGGGACCGAAGCCAGTTAGCCTGTCAGTGCAAGCTCAAGCCTGCTACTCAGCAGCTGTGTGAGTATGCTCAGTGTACTTAACTCTGTCTCAGTTTTCTTGTCTATGAAAAGAAGGCAGTGATGCCTGCCTTAGGATTGTATAAAGGTGAAATGCAATGCAATGTGATCGCATGGGTAACGGGCGTGGTACATATAAATACAAATGGTAGCTGTTATTGATACCATAGCACCCATACATTTTCCATAGGACTCATTTGTCTTTTTCTTCTTTTAAAAATATATTTTATTGATTTTTTTACAGAGAGGAAGAGAGATGAGATGGATAGAGAGTTAGACACATCGATCAGCTGCCTCTTGCACACTCCCTACTGGGGATGTGCCCACAACCAAGGTACATGCCCTAGACCAGAATCGAACCTGGGACCCTTGAGTCTGCAGGCCAACGCTCTATCCACTGAGGCAAACCAGTTAGGGCAGAACTCATCTTTTTACCTGACCATAAAACTTAAGCCCTCTGACACTCGTGCCCCGCTCAGCCTTAGGTCTTCAGCCCTGGGCACAGTTCCTAACAGTGCTGCTTACTGAATGTTTGTTGAATGAATGACTCAAAACTAGACTCAAGTCAATGATGGTGAGTTGTAAACAATGTTCAGAAACATCTATCTTATCCTTGGAACAAATGAACTTTGAACTTGGGGCACTGTGGATTAGGTGTCTAATTGAAGGGCTGAACAGAACAGTTTTGCTGTGCTACTTGTAGACACTTAATATAAGGATACAAAATTCAGTGAAGTAAATTATGATTTGAAGACCTGGATTTATTACCAGTTCTAAAGCAATGCTATGTTGTGGCTTAGAGAATGATTATTTTCCTTCTCTCAGAAGAAAAAGAAGATGGCCCATTTATTAAATTTCATCAGGAAATACAATCCTTAAATTATGATGAATAAATGCTAAAATAATATGCTTTCTTTTAAACTGCCAAAATTATTATGATAAATTATATATAAACACAGGCACTAGAAGTCTCAGGATGTGAAAATAAGTTTTGTAAAGTTAGTTTTAAAATATGCAAGATTAAATTGGCTATTTTTATATGGAAGTGGTATTGGACTAAATTAAAAACTATTTTTTTTCTTTCCTCTAACTTAGGGCTGTGGAGTTTTATCATGAGGATCATCTGTTAGTAATTGAGTTTCTGATCTTTCATAGTTGGAATTATTAGGCCTTTAAACCATAAAAAAAAAAAGAAGAATCCCATACAGAACAACAACACAAAACAGCCGTAACTTCAAAGGAGATAAAAACAAAACAAAACAAAACAATCCAGAGAGATAGAAAATGTTTGATGCAGGACCAGCGAAAGGTCTTGGTGTCAGTGCTGGGACCCTCCCAGAAGGAGCTGTGCCTGCACAGGGGTGACATCTGCCATTGGCTGTGAAGTCTTGAGAGCAGTTTGGGGAGGAAAACATTTAAAACTATTCTAAGGGCCTAAAAACTCAAAGGATATAATTGGTTTTCAGAGTAACAACCTGTTGTTCTGGAAACCTAGTCCTGAATCTATCCTGATCAATTACTGCCCTAAATAACAAATTTTAATTTAAAATATTATGAAAGAAAAGAGATCACGTTACACTATATAGAGAAATAAAAAATTTCAAAGGTTTTTGGAGACTGTATTATAAAATTAAGCATGATAGCATAGCATAAACACAACACACATGCAACATCATTATAGATGGGAAATACAAGAACTGTATTTGATGAATGCTTTGTATATACCAAGCACTGTGTGGGGTTTCCCAATATCTCATGTGATTCTCACAATCACATTGTGAGGTAGGAAATAGAGACTCATGTTTAATTAACTTGTCAGGGGCCAGTCAACTAGTAAGTGATGAAACCAGAATTTTAAAATATATTCTAAAATTAACATTTGTTCACTGTAAAAAATTCAAATATAGAAAGCCACCAAGTGAAAAGCAAATATCTCTAACTTCTAGTACTCACATTTCACTTCCCATAAACATACTTTTTTTCTGAAATTTTCTATATATATGCAATCACGTACCTTTATGTCAATGTCTGGTTATTTCTTGCTTTGTTTTTAGACCCTAATGGGATTATACTGTATGTATGTATGTAAGTGTGTGTGTGTGTGTGTGTGTGTATATATATATACACACACTCATATACATACATATATATATTTAATATATTTTATTGATTTTTTACAGAGAGGAAGAGAGAGGGATAGAGAGTTAGAAATATCGATGAGAGAGAAACATCAATCAGCTGCCTCCTGCATACTCCCCACTGGGGATGTGCCCACAACCAAGGTACATGCCCTTAACCGGAATCGAACCCGGGACCCTTGAGTCTTCAGGCCGACGCTCTATCCACTGAGCCAAACCAGTCAGGGTGGGATTACACTATATATTATGATACTTCCTTTTACTTAGCAGTATCTCTTGGGAAATGGTCTACTTCATTATGTATAGATCTATCTTATTCTTTTATGATCGTGTGGTATTCTATTATCTGAATGTAAACATGGTTTGGAGGTTGGGAAGTCCAAGCTCAAGGTACCAGTAAGATAGGTTTCATTTTGAGGTCTCTTCTCTTGGCTTGTGGATGGTTGGGGGCTTCAATATACTAATTTGAGGGATATAGCATTCAGTTCATAACAATCTCCAGCATTGCCTGTTAACAAATTTTAAAAATATTGTCAGTCCGATAAGTGGAAAATGCATGTCCTTTTAATTTTCATTTATTTGATTATGAATGACTTTTAACATCTTTTTCTCTATAATCTCTTTGCTCTGAACTTTTTGCTCTGAAAATGTACTTTGTCCATTTTCACTGTTGGTGTTTTTGTATTAAGGGTATTAGCCCTATGTTTGACATAAATGTTGCAAATATTTTCTCCACTGTTTTGGTAATTTAGTATTTACTTTTCTTAGCTCAGCAGAGTGTTGTTTCTAATTCTTTTCTCTATTAACTTTCATGTCACTTCTCTGGGATAGGAGAATGGGTCACATAAAATGAAGTTGAAGTGTGCATGCATTTCACTGCAGTGTGTCTTGCCTGCTATTCTGAGATGTGGAACGATAATCCTGTAAGATATTTCCCATTTCTGCCATTTTTTATTCTCCATTAAACATGTTGGTTCATGCAGTATCTGTACCTTGCATAGGACTGGCATAAATCCAGATATACTCACGCCTTTGAGGTAGGTGTTGTTGCATTAAAGAGCATGTGACCGATAAAACTATTGGGGAAGTTCTCTGAACCATTTCTCTGCAGTATGAAACAGCAAAGTCATGCCTACTTTATATGCTTTTGAACTGTATGTACTTCTAATGCCACGAGTTACCAGATTTTGACATGCAGGTTAACCTTAAAAAGAATTAAAATTTTTAAAATATATTTTTATTGATTTGAGAGAGGAAAGGATAGCGAGAGAGGGAGAGAAACATCAATGATAAGAGAGAATCATTGATTGGTTGTCTACTGATTGAGCCCGCAACCCAGGCATATGCCCTGACCAGAATTTGAACTTTGACCTTGTGGTTCTTAGGTCAGTGCTCAACCACTGAGCCACTGAGGCTGGGCAAAAATAATTTAATTTTTTACTTAAAAGCAGTTTGCACCTATAAAGATGTTAGCAATAGCATGTAAAAGAGTAACAAGCAAGATCTAGTCTTGATATTATATATGTTCCTAATTATGACACACAAATAATAAAGGCTTTGAAAAAGTCTGCTTCAGATGAGTTGTCAGCAAGTGGCGAAACAATGAGTTGCTACTCCATTTAAGGAGAAAAAAGTTCACATGTGAAATAATTGCATTCAATAAAAAAATATATATGTGCTAACTTGTGTAGAACTGAGTATAGTTTTTAACTGCTTACTATAAATTATTATATGCTGGCACATTTTCTTCTTTATTTTTTTTTTTTATAATAGATTGAGTTGATTTGTATTTCCATCTTATAAATTTTAAAGAACAATGGAGTTTCAGTAAGGTTAAGTCATTTGCCTCAGGTCACACAGCTTGTGAGCACCAGAGGTTGGATTCCAAACCAAGCCTTTGGTTTCAAGCTACCACACATAGTATTGCCTCCTGAAAGAAGTTCAGAGAAGCAAGGCAAATGTGAGCCAAAATAATCAGAGAGAGCATCCAGTGAAAACAAAACCTGGGCTTTCAAGAATGAGTAGGATTTTAATAAGCAAAGTTGAATAAGAGGATGTATTGGGTGGAGAAACAGTGTGAAAGAAATCATGGAGGTCAGACTGAACATGATGTATAAAGGGAAGGGATCCCCGTGGCTGGGAATTCATTCAGATGGGACTGTGTAGGTTCCACACAGCCAGTGGCAGGGGGCCCTGAGTCTCAGAAAAAAAAGTGTGAACTTGATCAACTACAGGATGGGTGGTGTGAAGCCATTGAATATTACCAGTCAGATTAACAAGGTAAAAAGTGCTGATTTGGGAGAGATAAAAAGTTGTTTGTTTGGAATACAGAGTATTGTCCAGAAGCATTGTCCAAATGGAGCATCTAAACACCCAAGAAGATTAGCAGGTGGCTCTTAATATGATTCAGGTAGGATGAATAGGAGGTGTGGACTAGTCGATTGCTATGACTGGAGACTAACCTGAGGACATTTTGAAGATGAAAAATATAAGACAGAATGAGTCATATTGCTTTGGCATGTTTTAAATAGTCTGTGTTCTCGAGAAAAAAATTCAATTTTCAAACACATTATAGAACTTAGCTATTTATTGGGAACTCTTTTTTTTTTATATTATTTTCCAAAGTCTGAAATAACAAAGCTTCTAACTTAATACAAATTTGGGTATTTATCTCAGTTTTCATTATTTGTCTAAAGAGAGGAAAGAAACAAAAGGTGACTAAAGGACATAATTGTTGGGTAATTACTATCAGCACCAAACCCATTTTTATTTCACCTGAGAGTTGCTTGCGTTTATTTCAAACAAATCCATTTGTTAAGAGGTTTATATGTTTCAAGAGCTGCAACTTCATTTTCAGCTTTGCCCTTAACATTGTGTTTTCTTACCCTTAATTTGTCTTCTCTCATAGTAGAGAAATGGCAACCCAAACTCTCTTTCACATCCAGGGGCCAGGAGAGGACAGCCCTCCTGTGAGCCACCTCATAAAAGTCCTGTGATTGGACCAATTTAAGTTCATGTCAAGAATGGACTCACATAAATGGGTGTAGGCCAAGCAAGAGAAGGGGGAATCATTCTTAGTCGAACGGTGTGACTAAGAAATTCAGGATCCTGGTAGGAATAGCTTTCTGGGGGAATTGATGCTGAAAGGCGACCAGAAAGTACCATTCTCTGGCTCTAGCTTTTCTACTGTTCTAGAATATGAACTGTATGGCTGTCAGATTCATGGTGGATGCATTTTTGTTTCCTCCTTTGGCACCTAACAAAGAACAATATGTAGATATATAGATGTTGTTATTTGTTTTGTTTTTTGTTTGTTAGTTGAGTGCATGAATGAATGACATTTACTGAGAGAGAAGATTTTCAGATCGAAATGATAAGGAGAGTTTGTATTTAGAATTGTACACACACAGAAGAAGTGTCAATGTAGCTAAATTTTTTTTGGAGAAAGGGTCATATTTCTGGAAAAGATCTCTAGAGAAAATACATCTCAGTCTTATACATATAAATTGAAAATCAAATCTGAAATAAGTTGACATGGCACACATAAATATATATTTCATGCTTGGCAATAAAACATTTGATCATGGCAATATTTTTTGCCTGAATGTAACATTCACACCTTAAAATTAGATTTTTAAACACTGGAACTTGTGACTGGATTACTTGTATAGACATGTTTGTTATCTGTATGCACACAGTGTTAAAAAATGTATTTATAAATCCAGAATCCAACTTGTAATAATAATATTTGCAGATATATTTGTTGAGAATATGTAAATGCATAAATGAGTGAATGAATGAATAAAATGGAGCAAGATCGAAACCCAAGAAAATGTGATTAAAAAATGCTTTTTCATGAAGTTTCTTATCTTAGGTTGGGTTCTCAGATATAGTCCCTTGAGCAAGGATTTATGTACAAATGATTGATTAAGGACGTGCCAGGAGAAAATACTTGTGGGGAGGGAGAGGCCAGGGAAGGGAAGAATGCAGAGCAAGGGTGTAATGGCATGGTAGTTTTGGCTCCAATCTAATCTCATTGTCTTAGTCTGTTCAGGTCCAAGATCAAGGCACCTGCAGATTTGGTGTCAAGCAAGGACTGCTTCCTCATAGATGGCTGTCTTCTCACCAGGTCCTCACTTGGTAGAAGGGGCGAGGGAGCTCTCTGGATTCTCTTTTGTAAGGATACTAACCCCACTTATGAGGGATCTGCCTTCATGCTCTACCACTGGCTTCATCTTCTAATACCATCACCTTGAGGATTAGAATTTCAATATAAATTTTTTGGGGTGGACACAAATATTCAGTCCATAGCACCCACGGAGAACATAAAATATATTTAGTATTTGCCTCTTCTGACACAAGATCACTGGACATTTGTACTCCCTTACATTTCCTCTTCCCCAGAGGAATATACATTTTCTAGTACTCCTTGCTCTCTGCAAGGTGAGTCCAAGACTAGGACTCTGAGGAGAGTCACAGGTGCAAGTGATTAGAAATAAGGCACCCATAAATGAATGAATGAATAAATCTCATTCATTCATTCATTCATTCATTCATTCATTCATTCATTTATGGGTGATGGGTACACAGAAAAGTTTAAAGGGACCTGAGGTGATCTTGGTGGAGCGCTGGCACTGCCCCACCTACCATCCTGTCAGTATAGATACCCCTGTGTCAGTGTGTGGTTAGGAGCACTGACTCCTGAGCCAGTGCCACCAGAGGTCAGGATCTGGCCTCTGACACTTGGGCAAGTTCCTTAACTTACATGTGTTTAATTTTCTGCATTTATAAAATCCTATCTAATAAAAGTATAATACGCAAATTAGGCATCACTCCATCACAAAGATGGCTGCCCCCATAGCCACAAGATGAGGGCACCCAGTCTGGCTCAGACCTGCCACTGAAGTGGTCAGGCCTGTTAGCCAGGCAGGTGGCAGGGGGGGTGGGGGGCCTGAGGGGCGGAACAGGTGATCAGAGGGGGCCAGAGACCTCAGGCATGGGCAAGGATAGAGCCGGTGATCAGAGGGCACAGGGGCAGAGCTGGTGATCAGAGAGGTATGAGGGTGCCCTACCCAGGCCTTAGGCCTGGGCAGGGGCAAGGCCGGAGATCGCAGGAGCCTGGGCTCTGCAGAGCCAGCGATCAGAGGGGCAGGGGCGGAGCCTGTGATAGCAGGGGTCTGGGCACCAGTGTAGCTTGCAAAGCAGGGGTCTGGGGTCCCCTGTCCAGGCCTGTAGCCTTGGCCAGAGGCTGTAGTGGGGCAAGGGCAGAGCCGGCAATCGGAGGGAGCTGGGGGTCCCCTGCCCAGGCCTGCACCCTCGGCCTGGGCAGGGGTGGAGCCGGTGATTGCAGTGAACTACCTTTTCTGACCACTCATTGGCTAAGCTCCCTGTATACCACTGGTAATATTCTTAGTAACTTGGGTAATAAGAATCCAAAAAAGTGATCTAGGGTTTTTCCACCACACTCCTGGAGAAAAAAAATGAAGGTCCACTGCTGGAGGGCTAAGAAATGTCATATCCTGCCCTAGCCAGTTTGGCTCAGTGCATGCCTCAGTCTGCTAACTGCAGGGTCTGGGTTCAATTCTGACCAAGGGCATGTACCTAGGTTGCAGGCTCCTCCCTGCCAGGGCCCAGGTCAGGGCATATGCAGGAAGCAACCAATCAAAGTGTTCCTCTCACTTTGATGCTTCTCTCTGTTTTTCCCTTCTCTTCTACATTCTCTAAAAATCAATGAAAACATATCCTCAGGTGAGGATAAAAAAATATAAAGGAAGAAAGATGTCATATCCTATGAAAGATACATCTTGAAAATGCCTAAAGAAAGTTGTCATTATTTCATGGTGAAAATTGTCATTTTTTTTGAAGTATTAGTTGATGAAAACACCTTGGTGGCTGCGGTGACTGGCTGTGGCTGCAGCAGTGGGCTGATGGGCTGGTGGCTTCCCTGATCAGCCTGGTCACCTGAGGGATGCCAGACCGTGGCTTAGGCCTGCTTCCCAAGGGGAGCCTAAGCCGTCAGTAGGACACCCCCTGAGGGTTCCCATTATGTGAGAGGGGGCAGGCTGGGCTGAAGGACCCCCCCCCCAGTGCATGAATTTCATGCACTGGGCCCCTAGTGTATAATAAATAAGTTCATAAGGTTGTTTTGAGGATTAGAGACTGATGGAAAGTAAGGGCTGGTGGGATGGGACTTGCTAGAGGTCACATCACACAGCTGGTTAGTGACACAGCTAAGAAGTGAATGAGGTCTCCTGACTGCCTGGTCTTTCTAATACTCCTTTCTGGACATATAGGTGTTAATTTAAAATTTCTTAGAGTATCTAGGTGATCTCCAGTTTACTGAATATCTCAGTTAATTGAAAATTAACATGTATGTTAAAATAGTCCCAGAAGCTACCTTAGAGTTCATGAGTAGTCTGTTAAAAATTCAAAGAACAATATATACAGTAAGTATACTCTGTTATACACTTTCTTAAACATCATTGGCTGTTCTGTTTGTTTTTATATTCTTGATGTGTTCAGCAAAAGAACCTAATTAACTTACATTTCAAATAAATGACTGTAAATCATAATGTTTTACCTTTCGAAGGTCCTCGCATGTTTGTAAATAAAACAGCATTAATAGTATGTACCTAAAATGGAACTTCAGGAATCCATAAGCCAGGGAGAAAGACATTTGTGTGGGTTATAGGGGGGTGATTTCCCGCCTCGCCCCACATTGCTTTCCAAGGGCATTTATTAAAGTCATGTTGTTCTAACTCATCCAGATCCAATTAAGATGGACGAGTAAAACAAAAGCAGTTTTGTATGGCAAATTTCCTAAGAGACACACACACAAAAAAGGATAACTTCAGATCGCACATCCAGCTTGATGAATCGGTTAGATAGTTACTCATGTTTGCGTATTAGTGAGGACTCTTGGTTGCAAGTGACAGAAACCCAACCTGATGTAGCTTAGGAAATAGAAAGGGATGTATTGACTAATGAAATAAGAGGAAAGATTGATTAAATAAGCCACAGAATGGCAGATGCAGCTGGCTTCAGAAACTTAGGTGTTCGGACCCTGCCAGGACTGTCTTGTCTTGTCTTTGGAATTTTTCTGTGTGCTGTCTTGTATCTCACTACACACTGGCTTCTACAGTCCCCAACTTCAGGAGGGTGTTTTTTGTTTTGTTTTGTTTTGTTTTTGTTTTCATAGTTTGAAAATCTCAAGACAAGATCCTTGTGCCGGGCACCCATCCCTGAACTGGTCGATAGTGGCTGGCAGGGCCTGCTCATGCTTGCGGATGGTACCTCCCAGGAAAACTCAGGGTTGCAGCACGGGGTTAATTATTTCCCAGCATAATGAACTCTCCCCAGTTCTCCCCGTTTCTTCATTCCTTTTCTTCATCTCTATCCCACTTGACCATCACATCCTGAGCTGTAGCTGCCAAATCCACTCGAGCTGTGGCCCCTGACATCAAATCAGCAAGTCAGGTTTTACTTTGAACCTGACCTTTCTCAGAGTGGATTAGCTGTGGGACACTCATCCTCTCGCTTGATTTGATTGCCTCTTATGAATTGGATACCCCTACCCTGCTATACATCAGCATAGTCTTGTAATCATCCGTCTACACTGCTAGTTCTGGCTGAAATGTCCTCCGAGGCAGCATTTCTTTATGAGCCAGGTGCTCTCTGGATAACCTCTGTGGGAAATGGTTTACTGGCTCTTCCTTGGATAGCAACCTGTGCCTCGGGTGACTGTGTGAAGCCTGATGCCAGGAACAAGAACAGACAGGAGTAAAAGTGATGGGAATTTACAGAATTTCCAGCTCATTACAGAGTCCACCCATCGCTTCTCTCCTTTTGTTTTAATTTTAAGCGATTGAATTGCAAGTTGTTTGTGGAGAGCCATGTTCCACTCATGTTTCAACAAGCAGCATCTTAAATGGGTAGACCTGGAAAAGTAAGTACAGGGAAATTGTTTGTGAGACCTCTAATAACCTCCTGCTTTTCTCACGCTGAGCTTAGTGTATTTAAACAAGTCAAGAAAGGGATTTCCCCCTCTTTTTTGCTCCTCAAGATAAAAACAAAAGCAAAAGACTAGTACACATGTATTTAGCTCTAGATAATGAAACCTACTTAACATCAATCATTTAAAGAGGAGCATAGATATTTGTGATAAGTTCATGTCACAAACAAATGGAGGGACAATTATGACCTAGGTATAAAATGTACATATTTGGCACTGGCTGATTGCTCAGTGGTTAGAGCATTGGCCTGCGAACCCAACTAGCCTCATGTAGCTAGAATAGATAGACAGTCCTTCCTCTCTCACCAAAATAATTGAGTCATTTACTGAGAGCTGATTGGGAAGTATGTACAGATTTTTAAAGGCTTGCAATGGGAGCAAAGTTCCCCCATCCCCTGGAAATTGTACCCTGCACCAAACGGGTTATGCCCAAGGAACAGAATGCAGGGCAAAAGGAAGAAAGACTGATGCATGGAGGCACAAGTGTGAATCGGGAATTTTGAGGTCTTATATGAATGGTTGTGTAAGTATCTTCAGTAACCCTCCAGAAGGGGCAGATTACAGGATTGATTCACAGTTGTGAGCACCTACCTGGGTCAATTGTGAGGACCTGGTGAGTAAGTAGTTCAAGTTGTCCCTGGGAAAAAGTGGGGCATTGAGTGACTGGAAGGGTTGAAAGAACTTAAAGAGCAGGGAAGAGCGATGGAAAGAGAAGTTCAGAGAAGGTGTAGCCCCAGGTGGGACAGTGATGGTGGGGTTGCTGAAATGCAACTCAGGGTCGGTCTAAGGAATTGAGACAATCAAGAAATGAATTAATTTGAATTTGATGACTTGGCTTATAGATGAAGGCTTCAGAGAACGGACAGTAATTACCCACTTCCATTCAATACACAGTTATTAAGCAGGGCTTGTGTTGCAGGGAGTGTGCTAGACACATCTGACCTGGATAAAGAGGGTAAGAAAGAGGACAGGTCCCAGGGAACAGTATACATATTGGAGCTTTTCACTTTCCAGGTTCAGTTTTATGGTCAGCGTTAATTTCCACCTTGGTCGTGGCCATTCTTAGCAGCTCTTCTCTTCTCTCCTCTTTCATCTGTGTTTTGGTTCCTGGGCTGTTCCTTTACTATGCACCGAGGTTAATAGCTAACCTCCAGCCACGAAGCCATCCTCGCCTGGCATCTATTGCATATGAAGGTGGGTCTGTAAATCCCACTTATGTGATCAACCACGCAGTGATGAGTAACATGTTTCAATATGTTTAATATCAGGTGTTTGTGTCATTGTCACCCACTTCCACATGCACTGCTTTATATTCATTGATATTTATTTCTTCTGCAATCCTAGAGGCAGCCTAAAACAAGATTGAAATGTGCATTTCAGCCCCAGAAAGACCAGTT
Source organism: Murina feae (assembly GCA_004026665.1). Lineage (NCBI taxonomy): Eukaryota > Metazoa > Chordata > Mammalia > Chiroptera > Vespertilionidae > Murina > Murina feae. Next base: position 16,183 of record PVJC01015779.1, on the reverse strand, counting down.
TATCTATATTTATATACTTGATGTTGCCATACCTTCTTTGACAATTTCTGTAAGTTTAGTATTTTTTAAAATATATTTTTAATGATTTTTTACAGAGAGGAAGGGACAGGGATAGAGAGTTAGAAACATCGATGAGAGAGAAACATCAATCAGCTGCCTCCTGCACACCTCCTACTGGGTAGGTGCCCGCAACCAAAGTACATGCCCCGGACTAGAATCGAACCTGCAGGCCGAAGCTCTATCCACTGAGCCAAACCAGTCAGGGCAATAAGTTTAGTATTTTTTGAATAGAGGCAGCCCTTGGCATTTGCACTTGATTGTGATAACGATGTGACATCTGTGAAGTGAGCAAAACAGGCCACCCTTTTGAAGTGCTGCTCCTTATAGCCTGGGTTCATTGCAGCCTTATTTTTCTCAGAAATATTTTTAATACAAAAATGCATAGCTGTGCCATTGTTTCAAACACCATAGTGATGCAAAAGGAAAAGGCTGTTTCCCACGGACAGTTACTGAGTAGACAAGAAAGAATAGTGTTTAACACCTGCATGCAGCCAGCGGGTGGGATGTGTTGGGGAGCACTTGTGTGCCTCCCTCTCCTTCCTCAGACAGTGCTCAACATTACTTGAGCTGAAGAAGAAGATCACGCCAGGGCCAGGACTGCTTCTGATGTTTGTGGAACTGATTGAGGAAGCAGAAGGTACCTAGAGGCCTTCATCTGGGGACCGGGAGTGATCCACAGGCCTCACAAGACTGAGCCTGGAAGGAAGCTCTGTGGGACTGTGTACTTCTTATTTAATTAAGGTTACTTCTGCCTTTACTTTTAATGGGACTTTTGAAAGAAACTCTTTTATATGCAATCTGATTGATTTAGTCCATTATGCTGGTACTTAGTGAAAGCTTCTTCTTCTCCCAAATATATTTATCATTTTTGCGTTTATATAAATCAAAATTAAATAGTTTGTCTTATACCTTTGAACTCTATATATGCAAGTTTAAATAACACGTAAGATAGTTTCTTATATAAATGAACTTTAATCTATTTACTCTTCTATGCAGTTCTTTAGAGTTAAAAGAATTAGCACAATCTTATAACGGCTGTTGAAGCTCTGGTCTTGCACTCTCGTTACATGTAAGGTTTGCTTTGTGTTTTTGCAGTTTTTTTCTTGGGGCTGAGATGAATAAGTATTAATTTTGCAGCTATGACATATGTTAATTTTCAAGCATCTTAATGAAAGAAAAGAGACGAAACCAGTTGTAACATAATAGGGACAGAATAGTTTTTTCCTCTTTATTAGTGTTTTTGGAACATTTCATCTATGTTTTCCTCCTTCTTTCATGAATAAGGGAAGCCTTTCTCTAAAAAAAAGAAGAAGAAGAAGAACTAGTTTATTTGAGGCATCCTTTTTTCTTCTTTTTATTGAATATATTGTAGGGAACATTGGTTTACACAATTATACAGGTTATAGGTGCACAATTCTACAACACATCATCTGTACACTGTATTGTGTGTTCAAAACCCCAAGTCAAGCCTCTATACATTACCATTTAGCCCCCCTATAACGTCCTCCACCTTCCTCCCTTTCCCCCCTGAAAATCACCACACTGTTATTCATGTTCATGAATTTTCTCCACCCCCCTTTCCCTCTACTTGCCTGCCCCCAACCCCCAACAGCTGTCAGCCTGTCCTCTATGAGTCTGTCACTGTCTTGTTAGTTTATTTTGCTCATTAGATTCCACATCTGAGTGAAATCATATGGTACTTGTCTTTCTCTCACTGGCTTATTTCACTTAGCTTAATGCTTTCCAGGTCCACCCATGCTATTGCAAAGGGTAAGATTTCCCTTTTTATGGCCAAGTAGTATTCCATTGTGCAAATGTACCATAGCTTTTTTTTAATCCACTCATCTACTTCTGGGTGATCGGGCTGTTTCCAAATCTTAGTTATTGTAAATAACACTGCAATGAACATAAGGATACATATATTAATTTGAATTATTGTTTTGAGTTTCTTAGGATAAATTCCCAGTAGTGGAATCATTGGGTCATAAGGTGGTTCCATTTTTAATGTTTCAAGGTAACTCTGTACTGCTTTCCACAGTGGCTGCACCAATCTGCATTCCCACCAACAGTGTTCAAGATTTTCCTTTTCTCCACATTCTCGCCAGTACTTGTTGGTTGATTTATTGATGGTAGCCATTCTGACAGGTGTGAGGTAATATCTCATTGTGCTTTAAATTTACATTTATCTGATGATTAGTGACATTGAGCACCTTTCCATATGCCTGTTGGCAATCTGTATGTCCTCTTTGGAGAAGTGCCTATTAAGGTTCCTCGCCCATATTTTTAAGCATGGCACCACCCAGCCTCACATTTCTGCATGCACTCTTAGCTCACTGTTGCTATGCCTCGATGAAGACTACTAGTTTCTCTGGCTACCTTGGCAACAGCCAACTATTTTGTCCTAACAACTCCTTTCCAGGACCTACCTTGTAGAACTCAGTACAACCTACAGGTTCTTTCTGAACTTGTAAGACACTTAGCAAAAAGCTCCCATGTGCCTAAATATTTTACTGTGTATGTATTAGCAGGGCCCTGTCCCCCTCGGAGTACTGAGGTGCCCAAATAAACCCAGGTTCACAAGAAAGCTTAAACTACATGTGAAAACTAAAATCCAACAGACATTCTAGGTTACCCTTTTGTGTAATCATTGTGTGTTATGCAACCATGCTTGAATCATAACTGTCATTTCCAAGCAAAAAAAAAAAAATTTTTTTTCTGCCTTCAAGGCACACAGTGTTTTAAAGACAAGTGCAGACAAAGCCATGCACAATATAATTTCTGTGTATGTGATGTTAAAAATGTGCCTATGGTAAGTAAGGCATGACTCACTTGCCTTCCTTACACAAAATAAAGTTGGATTTAAAAACTCAAGTCCCTGAGTGCCTATTCAGATCTCTACCTACTATGTACCAGTTCCCTCTTCTGCTGCTTGGATTTTACTATTTTTTAAAAAATGGTAAAACTCTGTAGAAAACTCTGTAGGAAAGCCATAGGAGAAGATAGCAGAACACATTTCGTCTTTGCATGCATGTCTGAAGCAGAGAACAAGCAGGAGTTTCAAAATGCATTACCTGCATTTGAGTCGCAGAGGCTAAACACATAAATGTGGATGAGCCCTAACACAGCAAACCTTTTGGAAATTTAGGAGCACATCGGGGATTCCGTGTCTGATAAACAGAAGGTTTAAAGAACCATGTGACTGATTGGCTAGGCTAAGTACAGGGCTCGCGCGATTGCTCTGGTTATAAGGGGGCTCTGTGTGATGTGAGGATATGATTAGCTCTCTCCGAGCTCCTGCGCGATTGCTCTGGTTATAAGGGGGCTCTGTGTGATGTGAGGATATGATTAGCTCTCTCCGAGCTCCTGGACTGAAGTGGGAGAGTGTTAGGAAGGGAACTCATGGAACGGAGGATGGGAGGAGCATGTTCTCATGGACTGTGCTTTCACCCTGAGGCCTAGCTTCACTGCTTATTCTATTTTCACCGGTTTTTACCTCCCCTCTTCTAATTTGAGAGATGTCACAGGAGCACATCCCTACAATGTTTTCTTTTCTCTCTCTCCCACATTCTAATTTTACTGTTAGAGAAAATAGAATTTGTTTCTAAATCCTAAAATAGAAGTACCCATTACTGAGCTTTACTTTGTGTCCCGCTTTATGCTCAGCATCAGAAAGATAGATAGATAAATAGATGAATCAGATATCATTTACCACCTCCGGTAGGGATTAATGAAGATAACATTTTGCGGTGGGAGAGAGAAAGGCTGAAGAAGAGCCAGGAAAAAGTACGGCCTAAAAGAGGGAAAGCAAGTTTTGAAATATCTGTTATGCAGAATGGCAAGGGAAACAAAAGTGAGTTAAAGAAACAACAGATTCGTTAAGTCCTATGTTCTTGGATAAATGCGCATCTCCTCTGTGCTGTTGCCATGATTATCATCCTCATCCTCATCACTGTCATTATCATCTTTACAACAAAGTATACCTGAACCATATAACCTTTACATACTTGGAGAAAACTATTCCTTAAAAACTGATAATCATTTATGCTAGTTTGATACTTTTGTGGTGTGGTAGGCAGATTCATTTATTTTTTGCTTTAATTAATAGCCTTTATTTCCTAGAGCTTAGGTTTACAGAAAATTATCCAGAAAGTACAAAGAGTTTCCATATACTTTTAAAATTATCTTTTCTTTATTGATTAAGGTATTACATATATGTCCTTTTCCCCCCATTGTCCCCACCCCCTCATTCATGCCCTCACCCCCTGGTGTCTGGGTCCATTGGTTAGGCTTATATGCATGCATACAAGTCCTTTGGTGGATCTGCCCCCCTTACCCCACCCTCCCCTACCTTCCCTCTGAGGGTTGACAGTCTGATCGATGCTTCTCTGTCTCTGGATCTGTTTTTGTTCATCAGTTTATGTTGTTCATTATATTCCACAAATGAGTGAGGTCATGTGATATTTATCTTTCTCTGACTGGCTTAGTTCACTTAGCACAATGCTCTCCCGTTCCATCCATGCTGTTGCAAATGGTATATATTTTTTATTGTTGGTAGTATTACAGAATTAATTCATCCCATCCTCCCTCTGCTTTGTGGGTGTGTAGGTTGAGCCAGTGATACAGAGAGGCCATGAGAGTCTGGTCCATCACATCCTGCTCTATCAGTGCAACAGCAACTTGAACGACAGTGTGCTGGACTACGGCCATGAGTGCTACCACCCGAACATGCCCGACGCCTTCCACACCTGCGAGACCGTGATTTTTGCCTGGGCCATTGGTGGAGAGGTGGGGCTAATGGTTACTGAGATGCAACACACTTAGTGGTCATTTTTCCCGCTATGATTCCAATATCTACAAGTAAAGCTTTATACACTATTATTTTTTTAAATATATATTTTTATTGATTTCAGAGAGGGAAGGAGAGGGGGAGAGAGACAGAAACATCAATAATGAGAGAGAATCATTAATCGACTGTCTCCTGCACACTCCCTCTTGGAAATCGAGCCCACAACCCCGGGCATGTGCCCTTGACCAGAATCAAACCTGGGACCCCTCAGTCTGCAGACTAATGTTCTATCCCCTGAGCAAACTGACTAGAGTTCTATACACTATTTTTGATATGAGGGTGAGTTATTTTCCTTTCCAAGGAAAGTAGTTTTTTTCTTAAGCCATTTTATTTAATCAACGATAGATTGTTGGAGTTTCAGTATGTTGAAATGTCTTTGAGAATAGTTGACTTTTGAGGAGTAGAACTTTCAGGGACTTTCACAGGGCACTGTCTCATGAAATTTTCCTAATTTAGGCTTTTTCCTATCCACCTCATGTTGGGTTGTCCCTCGGCACTCCGTTAGATCCTCGTTATGTGCTCTTGGAAGTTCATTATGACAATCCAACATATGAAGAAGGTGAGTTTATTTTTTATATATTCTATCTATGATTTTTACAAAGTTTTGTAACTTCTATCTTAGAGTTGAAATAAAATAGCATCCATTGTTAGAAAGAGTTAACTTATATGTTTGTAACTTAAATTAGGGTACTTTTTAGAGTAAATGGGGGTAATATTAATAATTAAACTGGGACAATAGTCATTACTAGTGATGAACAAGGCAGATGGGCCTTGTGGTCACTAATCTTAAAAAACCATTTTCATACTACTTACCAGGAAGTAGAAGAATAGATCTTTTCCCCTTTGTCATGTAAAGTAGCTCCAAATACAGGATGCTTATGAAACATTTTCTGTGTATACGTATGTAAAACTACCATTCATCACACTAGAAAATAGTATTTTTTATGTGATAAGAAACCATAAGTTTCCTATATGCAAAAAGTAATTATACGGAAACACTATGTGATAGGATATTAAAATGAAGAGCAGTAATTATATACATTTGATTTCTGAATTCACTTATGTAATATTCCAAAACCAAAAATTGAAAGATAATAAAGTTTTCATTTTACATTGATTCATGCAATTATTCAGCAAATACTGAACACCAACTATGTGCTGGGTCTGTGCTTAATGATATAATGTTTGTGAAAAACAGACACTGTTTCCATCTGTGGAAATTATAGCATAAAGAAAAATAATAAAATAATCATACCAATTAATATTAAATTATATATATGCTAATTGATCCAAAGGGTCAATTTAGTACTCATAGGTAGTACGTTGCCACTATAGGAAAGAGTCAACTAATTTCAAAATTAGTGGAACAGATTTATGAAGTTCGGGATTCATAATTTCCCTCCTTATAAGTATGTCACAGCAAGGAATGTGCATTATTCATCTTTCATTCCACAGTGCTCATAGTAGTGCTTTGTACGTAATAAAGTCTCCATTAATATTGACTGAATAACTGTTGAACATCTGAAAGAATGATGACACACTATAAAGAAAGTTAGCAATTAATAGTTTTCTCCATCAGCAGATGGCTTCTGGACCAAGCAATTTTCACCTTTATGTAAATATCACTGAACTGTACCTGAAAACAATATGAGACTTCTATTGAGTTCTTCTACATTTTAATGAATGACTTTAAGATTCTGTCTTCATGTTAGATAATTGTGGAGTATGTCAGCTAGACAACACAAACATTTCTCCTGTGGCATGCAGGCAATATGGCAATTTGACTTTCAATTTCCATTTGTGAAGCTGAATGTTGTCTTCCATCAATTTTTGCTTATATTCCTTTTCCTTGTGAGATTTTCAGGGAAAATGAATGAACCACTTCAACAAATATAGGGAATTATTTTTAAGAATGAAAACTCACTTTTATTTATTTGCTCTTGTTCTAGGCTTAGTAGATAATTCTGGACTGAGGCTATTTCACACAACAGATGTAAGAAAATATGATGCCGGGGTGATAGAGGCTGGCCTCTGGGTAAGCCTCTTCCACACTATCCCTCCCGGTATGCCCGAGTTCCAGTCCGAGGGCCACTGCACCCTGGAGTGCCTGGAAGAGGTATGCTTCATCTCCATCTATGTGCTGCTATTTACAGATTAATCATTGCTCTTAGAAAACTGGAAAATTCCATGCTTGTTCATTATTAATATTTTTCTTGTTGTCAGACTTACCATTCTAGCAAGACCTTTTATTGCTTTCTTAAATCTTGAAGGCTACAGGAGTAGAATTCTAAAGACAAGAATGACTTTCAGCGTGTTTTCCTTCCTAGCTCCACCTCCTTTGTTTATTTCACATTGGACACTTTATCCTTTAAAATTTCTTTCTCCATTTGTGTAGTTTCCTTTGTCAACTTTACCTTTCATCGCTATTTGTTTTTTTCATTATCCATTTTCAATTTTTTTCTCCATTTCTTTGCTTTATAGTTTTTTTCCCTTCTTTATCCAAAGAGCAAGAATAACTAATATAAAATACATATTGGACACGATAAGTACATCTTTATATAGAAAAGCCTAATATGCAAAGTGTCCCCTTGGGAGTTCAACTGACTAGGAGTTCGACAGACTAGGAGTTTAATTGCTCGCTATGATGTGCACTGACCACCAGGGGGCAGTACGGAATGAAGGGAGGCCCTGGCCAGCATCTGGCTGCCACTAGGGACCCTACCAGTGCATGAATTTTATGCACTGGGCCTCTAGTGTATAAATATTTAACAGTGGCTGCTTCTATGTAGAGTTCTTTTCAATCAAAGTGTTTCAAGATGGCTCGTACTCTTTATGAATTAAAAGCTGGCATGGTTGAGGGAGTGTAGCAGGCTGGTGAAGTGGAAACATGTTCTTCTGAGTTGACCAGAATTCAGATAGCCATGGCATCACTTACTAGCTGTAGGACCATGGGCAAGTCATTTAATGCCCCTCTCCCACTTGGTTTTCTTATCTGTTAGTGTGGAATAATTTCTCCTTTTAAGAGTTTGAATTTGCAGGTTACTAGCATACCGGGATATTTTGACTTCCAGGAATTTTGACTTCCTCTTTACCTCTTAAAAGAAGGAAAAAGAAAGATAATATTTAGGAGAGATCTGGTAAACCCTCAGTCAGAATTAGTTCTTTTTTTCCCCTCTTAAATTAGAGGCCTGGTGCATGACATTCGTGCACTGGGAGGGAGGTTTTTCAGCCTGGCCTGCACCCTCTTGCAGTCCCGGGACCCCTCAGGGGATGTCCGCCTGCTGACTTAGGCTGGGAACAGGCCTAAGCTGGCAGGTGGACATCCCCTGAGGGGTTCTTAGTGCTACCATGGAGGTGGGAGAGCTCTCACCATCGCTGCTGCCCTCACCAACCCTGAAAGCAGCTTCTGGGTGACCAGCACTCCTCCTGGGGGAGCTCACTGACCACCAGGGGGCAGCTCCTGCATTGATTGTCTGCCCCCTCATGGTCAGTGCACATCATAGCGACCAGTCATTCTGCCGTTCGGTCAATTTGCATATTAGCCTTTTATTATATAGGATATTTTTATTGGTTTTAGAGAGGGAAAGAGGAATAGAAACATCAATGGTGAGAGAGAATCACTGATGGGCTGCCTTTTGCATGCCCCACACTGGGGATCGAGCCCATAACCTGGACTTGTGCCCTGACTGGGAATCAAACTGTGACCTCTTAGTTCATACGTCGACACTCAACCACTGAGCCATGCTGGCTGGGCAGCATTAGTGCTTTCCTTTTCTTCCAGTAAATATTGCTTCATAATGATAATACTGATAGGAATGTCATGAAAAACCCAAATTCAACATGTTTGGTGGCTTAAGCATTCACTTACATTGCTTTAGCTTTTCTTCTCAGTTGTCCCTCCAAGTCTCTTTGAATGAGAACTGTGGACACACACTTGTTTGGGCTAATCAAGTCTTCAACTCTCCCCGCTCCTCACTCCTCACCCCACAGGCTCTGGAAGCTGAAAAACCAAGTGGGATCCACGTGTTTGCTGTTCTGCTTCATGCTCACCTGGCGGGCAGAGGCATCAGGCTCCGTCACTTCCGCAAAGGGGAAGAAATGAAGTTACTTGCTTATGATGACAATTTTGACTTCAATTTCCAGGAGTTTCAGTACCTAAAGGAAGAACGAACCATCTTACCAGTATGAATATTTTGTCCTTTTTCACTGAATGTTATAAAAGTCATGAGACATATATCTGCTGATAATTGGCAAGGGTTCTAGTGGTGAAATGAATGGTGCATGGTATCATTATTCCTAAAGCCACCCACCACGGGTGTTGCACAACCCAGATGGAATGTGTTTGATCTGTTTTCCAAAATCAAAACTCATTTTTCTTACTATTCCCAGGGGCACTTCACGTTGATTTAAAAAGAATATAAAATCAGGTTCTGAGCATTAGCGTTGCTCTTTTCTTATTGGACTCCACAGTTGAAACTTTTGGCTGCAATTATGGTAAAGGGAAAATCAGGGGATTCCTTACCCCATAGGACTTTTTTTAGAAGTTTCATTTCAGTAAACATCATCATAAGGATAATTCTTACGATAGACATAGCTAATTATGCAGTGCTGTGTAATCTGCGTGCAGCAATGCTTGGGGTCGTGCAGCAATGCTTGGGGTCATGGCAGGAGGACACAGAGAGAATGTTATGCCCTACAATAATGAAAAAAAAATGTTCTTTGCAATCCTTCATTTTTTTTCCAAAAATTTTTATCCCGTGACCATCAAGATTGTCACACAATTTTCTATCCTTATTTCATTCTTGAAAGTATAGTTCTTATATACTATTTTTTGCAATGAGAGATTTCTCCATGCAGAGATTTCCTGCTACACCCTGAAGATAGAAAGATGCAGTGTGAGAAACACTGATATTATCGAGATCTTACACACTCTTATTGTGTTGTTTTGTCTCAGGCTTTCCAGCCAGTTTTATTGTGTTATCTCAGAGCTTCCCAACCGGTGTGCTGGGAGTAGGGTGTAAGTGTGTTGGGATACTGATCCCTGGTCCCTCTGAGGAGCAGGGCGTGGAGAGCAGGCCTGAGGGCTAGCACAAAGAGCTAGCTGGTTTGGTTCATAAGTAGTAGCCTGTTCACTTACCTGAGTGAACGGCCTAAAAAATCATTCTTTTCCATGTGTGCTGAATTGTACAAAAGATTGAAAAACACTGGAAAAGTAAATTACTATTAATTTGCCTCATAATTCTGTTGTAAGGAAATGCATGACTAAAGACCTTTAAAGAAAATAATGTAAATGAAGAGATACTGACAATAGCTAGTAGCTATAGCTAACATTTGTGAAGTGCTTAATCTCTACTAAAGATTAAATGTGTGTTTTGTCATTTAATCCCCTTGCAATAGCTGTGCAAAACAAGTGCTATCTTTATTATTGTTTTTTAGATGAGCACATTATACCCAGTGACTCATTTCCTGACCTAAGGTCATGCAGCTAGAACAGGGGGGAGGGAGCCCGGCCTGAACCCGGCGCGCCTTGCTTGTTTGCTTGCTTATTATTCTAGAATTTAATAATCAAGGGTCTTCTCTTGAATCAATTTACTTAATGCAGCCCTTTATATAGCAAGTTAAACTGTTGGCCTACAAATGTATTAGATCAATGAAACAGCCTAAAACTGCAATCTGAAAGCTCATACTTTTATGTTTTAGGGAGATAATCTAATTACCGAATGTCGGTACAACACAAAAGATAGAGACCGGATGACTTGGGTAAGAAATTTTTTATTACTAAAATTTATCCTTGGAGAGAGAGGGAGGAATAAACTTTAGTTTTAGAAGGAAAAGAGCTAAAGACATTCCCATTGGAAAGCAAAATTCCTGAATGTCTTGAACATGAAACATCATAAAAGCAAAATCAGACCTGTTTTAGCATTTTATTTGCATTGTAATTTATTGATTTTTCATGAAAATATACCCTTGGTCTTTTCATTTTTCCTTACCAAATATTATCAATAAAACACCTGTGGTTACTAGTGACCATAGACATGAGTCTGGACTTAGATGAATCAAGACTTCGAGAGGAAGAATGAATTGCATGACCTTGGGGTTTCTGACACAAAGAGCAATTCCATCCCCACAGATTTACTGGGGAGTCCTGCTAACCATGAGATAATTAGCTCATTCATAGGTTACTCATCTTTCCTGGGGAATCATCTCTCACCAACTCATCTTATGAAGTTAGCGTAATCTTAAACTTAAACCTAAGAATGGCAATATGAAGTCAACAATATGCACCTGATGGAAATCTCTTTGACAAAGTATTGTCAGTTCCTGCGTTATAAAAAAGGCATTATGTAAAAATATAACGTTAGGACCAATTTGGGTTTTGCTAATAAATATCAAATTGTTTCAAATTAGAAAATGTATTGGTGCCATTCTTCAATTAAGATACGGAAGGAAAAAGATGCCTCGGCTTAAAATTTAAGTCAGGAACATTTAGCAAACCAAGAGTAAGAGAGATAATTTTCTTAAGGTAAAAATTGGTTATGAAGAAATCTATAGCACACAGCAAACTAAATGAAGTAGTAGATGAAGTATTCATTGAAAATCAGAAAGACAAGGATATTCATGATCATTGTTTCTATTCAAAACTGTTTCTTTTCAAAACTCTATTCATGAAGAACATGAGAGACAAGGCTAGAAAAGAAGCCACAAGGCGAAGAACACTATTCACAGACACATAATTTTCTATATCAAAAGTCTTAAACTTGGTAATATCTAAAATTAATTATATTTTAGTATATAAGAAAGTATGATTTAAAACTCTTAAGCCCTACAGAAATAAAATCTAACATTAGCTATGTTTGATCTCTATGGAAAAAAATTATAAATCTGCACTGCAAGACATTAAAGAAACACCTAAAGAAATTAAGAGGTACTGTGTTCATGGGTAGAAAAACTTAGTAAAATCAAAATAATTCTTTCTCATTCTCAGTGGCTCTGTGGTTGATTGCCGACCTATGAACAAGGAGGTTATAATTCAATTCCTAGTCAGGGCACATGCCTGGGTTGTGGGCTTGACCCCGAAAGGGTGGAGGGGGCGTGCAGGAGGCAGCCAAACAATGGTTCTCTCTTATCTCTTTTCATTGATGTTTCTCTCTCTCTCTCCCTCTCCCTTCCTCTCTGAAATCAATAAAAGTATTTTTTTAAAGAAAATCATCCCTTTAAAAAATAAAAATAATTCTTCTATTTAAATTCATCTATAAATTTGATATAATTTCAGTTAAAAGTTCAGAGAGATTTTATGATTTGGGATTTTGGTATTAAGAAATCTTCACCTAGCCATAGCAGCAAAGTTATTCTCCTGTTTAATTTTCTAAATATTTTACAGTTTTAGCTTTTACATGAAGAAAGTTGATTCTAAAATCTACATAGAATAGCAAAGTGTTAGTAATAGGAAGAACACTACTAAAAAGAATAAGATGAGAAACAAGCTACTGGAGATGAAGGCTTATTTTATTTATTTATTTTTTTAAATTTTATTTTCTTTTTACTTTTTTTATTGATTAAGATATTACATATGTGTCCTTATGCCCCCATTACCACCCCACTCATTCCCTCACCCCCCTGCTGTCTGCGTCCATTAGTTAGGCTTATATTCATGCGTACAAGTCCTTTAGACGATCTCACCCCCTTACCCTCACCCTCCCCTACCTTCCCTCAGTCAGAGAAAGATAAATATCACATGATCTCACGCATTTGTGGAATATAATGAATAACATAAACTGATGAACAAAAACAGATCCAGAGACAGAGAATCATCGATCAGAACGTCAAAACTCTGAAGGCTTATTTTAAAGCTATAGTGATTCGTAGTGTGTTTTAGGTCCAGAATTGGAAGAGTGGAACAGAGTAGGGATCCTGGAAACAGACCTACACATCCTTTATATGGAAACTTGATTTAAGATAGACATGGCATTCAGATAACTGAAAAAGGATGGACTTTTCATTAAAGAATATTGACACTATTAGGTATCCAAATGAAAAAAATAAAATTATGTCTTTGTCTTGCACAATATACAGAAAATCAATTCTAGGTAGACTAAAAATATTTAAATGTGAAGAGAAAAATTTAAAAACCTTTAGAAAAAAATATATAAATATATCATTATGACTTTGGTATAAGTAAGAACTCTAACAAAACATAAAAAGCACAAACTATGAATTAAAACATTGATTAATTTGACTACATTAAAGCTTTTGGTTATAAAAAATATGGTTAAGTAGATGAAAAGAAATTTTTAACTGAAAAAATATTTGCAATACATAAATTAAAACAGCATTAATATCTAGCATTTGAAAGAAATTTCATTAATCTGTAACACAAAACAAATATACAATAGAAAAAGAACAAAAAAATAAAAGACCAAACAGATAATAAACATATGAAAGGATCCTCTATTTCATTTGAAACCAAGGTCATGCAAATGTAAACCAGAATGACATATTTTATACTTACCAGTTTGGCAATATTTAAAATTGTAATTCTAATGTACTAAAACTGGACCCCTCATATGCTAATGAATATAAATTTATAAAACCACTTTGGGGGGAAACATGGCACTCTCTAGTAAAGTTGAAGATTGATATATGCTCTAACCAGTTCCATTCCTATGTGAACTTAACCTTGAGGTTACTTTTGTGGGAAGTGTTCCAGGACAGGAATATATACAATATTGATAGTAACGTGCAACAACCCAGGAACAAAAAGTGGTGAACAGCTTAATTAATTATCAAAAGGAAAACAAATAAATATAATATGTTCATATAATGTATGAATAGTATATAGTTATGAAAATTAATGAACTAAAGCCATCCTGAAGGACATAATGTTGCTTGAAAAGGGCAAACTTGCACCCGACTGCATGTAGTTATGATATCATGTATCTAAAGTTCAAGAACATACAAAAGTAAACATAGTTTGAGATACATACATCAGTGAACTGAATGTAAAATGTGATGAAAAGCAATAAAATAACAAACAAAATATCAATATGATCATCATCTTTATTTAGTGTGGGGAAGAGGAGAATTAGTATGGGGAAGATTAGCATACAGAAGGTATGCCTTGTATATAATTGTGTTTTCATAATGTATTTTACTAATTTATAATAAACGAGAGGCCCGGTGCACGAAATTTGTGCACTCAGCAGAGGGGGAGGGGCAGAAGGACATCCCTCAGCCCAGCCTTTGCCCTCTCGCAGTCTGGGAGACCCTCGATGGATTATTCTCCAGAGGGAGGCCCTGTCCACCTGCCGCAACACCACCAGCCAGGTTGCCTGGACCTCCTTCTGCAGGGCAGTCAATCACAGAGCCCCCCACACCCCCCTCTCATTGATCACCCCTGATCAATCACCCCACCAGCCAGTGGCCTGGGCCTCCCTCTGCGGGGTGATTGTGGGGCAATGACGAGACTCCACTGACCAATTGCATTGACTGGCCTGGCACCAGTGTGTGCCATAGCATGGTCATCCGGACAGTCATTCTGCTGTTTGGCCATTTGGTTGATTTGCATATTATGCTTTTATTATTATAGATGATTATTTTAATGTATATTTTGGTGTTCTGCTTAGATACTCTCCCCTTTTCAGGGCCAATACAGCTACACCTCAGCCACCGAAAATATCAGATGATAAGAGCTCACATCTGTATCCCTCATTGGGCCTTGCCCTTGGTGTCAGGGAATGCCTCACTTAAAGTTACACTCCCTCCAGGGGGGCAGCCAGCAGCTAACGACTGGTTGATGTGAGGTTACAAAGGCCCAACTTACTTCCTACAATTTGGTAAAACTCTGAGTAGCCCCTTCAGCTTAATAATAATTTAATATGATATTTACTGAGGCATCCGTTTCAGCCTCCTTTGAAGAATGGCTTCTCTCCCTTTACTCAATCTTGCCTTGCTCATCAAGTAAGACATTATATTTTTGCAATTTTTAAAGTCGTTGTATATCAGCCACCACATTAATTTATAAACAAATTATCACTTAGATTATTTTTCAGCTTTAAGATTTATTACATTTTAACACTGGAAGGAACTGTATGACCTTGGTGGTTTGTGTGCTATAAGTGTCAATTGGTCGAATATACTTTTCTAAATAAAACATCTCCATTTGCAGGGAGGACTAAGCACCAGGAATGAAATGTGTCTCTCATACCTTCTTTATTACCCGAGAATTAATCTTGCTCGATGCGCAAGTATCCCAGACATTATGGAGCAACTGCAGTTCATTGGTGTTAAGGAGATCTATAGGCCAGTCACGTAAGTAATAAATGAAGCTCATGGTCAGGGCAATGCACTTCAGGACAGGACGACATTATTTTCGTACTGGATCTATCACCATGTATGGAATTCCTTTACGTGTTGTTCCATTTGAGTATTTTCAACTGGAAAGACCAGGTGAGCTTCTTGGTTACTTTTTCCAGGGTCCCCAGGTTCAGAGATATTTATAGTTGTACTCATGGCTAATATTAATTACAGTGAAATCCTATAAAGGAAAGTTAACAAAAGGAAAAAGGCATATGGGGCCAATCAACAGGAAGACAGGTGCAAGTTCCCAAGAAACCCCTCCCAGTAGAGTCACACAGAACATGCTTCATTCCACCAGCATCAAATTATGGCAACGCAGCCCGTGGACCGAAGGGTCTTGGGTTCTATTCTGGTCAAGAGCACGTACCTTGGTTGCAGGTTCCCTGGCCCTGGTCAGAGTACATGCAGGAGGCAACCTATCGATGTGTCTTTCACATCGATGTTTCTCTCCATCTCTCTCTCTCTAAAATATCAGTGGGAACTGCAGACACAGCTGACTCTCATAACCAAGTGGCTTAGAGGTTAATTCCTCTCAGTGATCGCCTAACTCAAAAAGGGAAGCAGCCAAAATGCAGAGACAAAGAAACAGGTCACAAATGACAGAAATGGAGGAAAGAAAACGACAGGATATAGAGTTCAAAACCACGGTTATTAGGTTTTTCAAGAATTTTCTAGAGACTGCCGATAAATTTAACGAGACCCTCAATAAATCTAATGAGACCCTCAAGGATCTGATAAAGGACCAACTAGAAATCAAGCATACACTGACTGAAATAAAGAATATTATACAGAGATCCAACAGCAGACGAGAGGAACACAAGAATCAAGTCAAAGATATGAAATATGGGGAAGCAAAACCCACCCAGCCAAAAAAGCCAAGACAAAAAAACAAACGAACGAACAAACGAAAAATCAAAAAGT
>PVJC01015778.1:0-34688 GCA_004026665.1 Murina feae | reverse complement strand
AGAACTTCTGTGCTGGAGACACCCTTATGGGGCAAGAGTTATTACAGTGGAGCTTTTATGCTCACTGCATCTGCCCCGAGTGTGTTCCTTGTGGATCTGTTTTGTTTAGGTTAGTCCCTCTCTGGCCACTGGGTGGGGCTGGCTCCTGTATCTTTAAGGAGGTGTTGCTGCAGAAGCCTCTGACGCACTTGGGAGGGGCAGGGCCTCGGGGAGTTCGCCGGGCGGGGCGGAGCAAACAGCTATGGCGCTTCTCAGCCCTGAGCTGAGAGACGCCAGGACTCTGTGTCCCACGGTAATTGCTGCAAGCAACGCTGAGAGAAACCCGTTTTGGATTTCCCCCTGATGCCAGTCTCTGGGTGTCTGTGGGACCTCCGAAACTCGTCTGGAACTGGAGTTCAGAGCTGCTGGGAGCTTGTGGCTCTCTCCGTTTTGGAAAAGAACCGCGACCTCCGGCGCCAGCCCTTCCCCGAGCCCGTGCGCGCGCCTCCGTACCTCTATACTTTGCTTCCGCTGCTCCTCTGAGTCTCAGACTCTTCTCTAGTTGTAGGATTTTCACTCAGCCAGCTGTCCTGTGGGTGCGAGTGGTGTCCGTGTGTTCTTTTCGTGGTTTTTCTGAAATAGTTGTTCACAGCTGCATATACGGTGTCTACCCTATGCCGCCATCTTGTTTCTCCTGGAACTTCAACACTTTTTAAACAATATTTTCTGTCTCTTCACTAATATTCCATTTCAATGGGTCCCTCCAATGATTATGAGGTTTTAATACTGAGAAGGCACCTTAATGATTACACATTTTGACTGTGACATGACATAATATAAATACTTTTAAATTGTAAATATAGTAGTTATACAAAACAAGTTAGGGCAAGTTGTATGATTCCTTGGCAGACTCTATTATCAATACCAGAATATGATAAAGACCAAAACTAAAAATACAATTAATATTTATTAATAAATTTCTTTATAATGATTTAAAATTTTTAGGAACTACAGCAATCAGTGTTTAAGTCTTTAAAAATCATTAATAACTATGGATTGTATGCTGATACCCCTTTGAAACAAATCAGATTTCACAATTAACAATGTGCCTTGAACAAAGCATGAGTTAAAAAGTAACTGGTCCAAAGTCCACAATATTTATGTTCTAAATGAATTATGACTGAACTTCATCTCTACAAGCCCAGCGCTTCACTCCTACCTATTTCACCACCCCCTTTAACAATAGCTATTTTCCTTCTGCTTCCTGGTGTCGGCACCGTCTTCACAGCTTTTACCTGGATTCGACACACCACTTTGACATGTTGATGAATGAAACATCATGGCCTTAAATGCAAATAATACTGGCAAGAATGGTTTGATTGTTTTGGGTTTCTCAAACCTGGATTCAAGAACTCCACTGGGCCGTAACCGGTTTAACTCAGTGGATAGAGCATCGGCCTATGGACTGGAGGGTCCTGGGTTCAATTCCAGTCAAGGGCATGTGCCTAGGTTGTGGGCGCAGTGCGGGGGGGAGGAAGGGGAGGTGAGAGGCAGCTGGTCGATGTTTCTCTCTCATTGATGTTTCTAACTCTCCCTCTCTCCCTTCCTCTCTGTAAAAAATCAATAAAATATATTTAAAAAATAAAGGACTCCATTGGTTTAACTGACCTGATCAACTAGTACCACAAACTACTCTATAGAAGATCAGCCACCTAATACTTACTAAAGACTCATACTCTTTATGGGTATTTAGCAAAGGAATCAAAGCAAAAGAAATAATATATATAAGTACAAATTCCAGTAATGGGAAAACTATACAGCAAAACCTTAACTCTGCTTTAAATAATTTCACTAAGGATAGTTTAAATAAATACAATTTTGAAAGTGTTAGCATAAAAATTCCACAAGCTCATGAACACTGTAGCTATCAACCTGATTTTTCATGCAGTATAAATAGTAGCATGTACGCTCCATGATGCCTAATGGAGTCATCACTCTCCCATGCTATAATCCTCCAAATTGTAGAGGATTAACTTTTTATATATAAAATTGTGTTTATTTGCATGTACAACAGAGAGAATGACGTTACACACACCTGTTTACAGCATTTAACAGAATGCATTTAACAGAATGCAGCTTGGTGATTGAAATGAAAACCAGCTAGCCAAATCCATCAAATATAAAAACTACTGCAATCCTGTTGCAAAGTCCTTTTGTTAAACTCCTTTTATTCTAAATCCTTTTAATTCTGTCCTATAACACTAAAATATTTATAAAAAGCTTAAAATCCTAATAAATCGCACAATTAAAGTAATGAAAATGGGCTTGCAAGTCACAACTCCTCTCCCCTCAAAAAAATTCAAGACAGTTTGCATATCACAAAATGCTAAATAATACCCTTCACCATACATGCCATTGTAAACTCATTTAAACCAATGAGTTTAAGCTCATAAATCAGCCTTAAGGATTTCAAGATAGCAAATAGAAACCACTTCTGTGAAGATCCAAAAGCAAATCCAGATGCAAATAAAAATCCAACTGATAATGAAATATTCCAACTCTGCTCTTTTGATGTTGTGGATGATGTCTTAAGTATAAATATTTTACAAAGAAATATGCTAATAGCAATAAATTCTAAATGCGAAAAATCTTTTACAGAAAGATTCTAATTAACAACTTACACCATTTCTAGTTAAACCATTTCCAAGTCTTTCCATCCATTTTTAATTTACTTGAAATAATTATTTTAGAAAATATTTAATTCTATTTGTCTACGTCCAGTTTTCCTCATAGATTCTCGTAATGTGAGCTTAAAGCTGTAGTCATATATTACAGGTCTAAATTTTGGCTAAACAATATGATTCTGTTGTCAATTTATAGTCAGATTTTTTTCGCACTAAAAATTTCTATTTTCTTAACAAAATTTTCCATTGTGTGCTGTAAAGCAATCTCCGTTATGAACTGGATAATCTCCATATATGTCTCTTACCAAAGCAGAAGAATTTTTAAAGACAGGATATGAAGTGGAAAATGAGGTGAGGCAGGAAAAATAGGAAAATAGATACACACGTTGCAGGTTCCATCAACCAACAATGGGAAAGAGCAAGAGGACATAAATCTTACTGCCAAGAACAGTTTTACCTAAATATGATTACCAAAGACATCTTTGCCACTTGCCTGAAATAGCCAAAATATGTATATACATGTTAGCCTCACAGCAACTTCAAATGGTTTAAAGTATTAAAGACAGCATTTTCTCATTACTGCGAGCTTTATTACCTTCCTCTGTATGTTAAAATGTTCCGTGTGTGAAGTATCCCTTAACACTTCACGGCACCATATTATTTCACTTTGATAGTCAGGCTTCTTATGCTCTCTCACAGATGAGACTCATCAGGCTTGAAGGAGCACAAGATTACAAACCATCCATATGATAGGAGTAAACTGATAGTAAGAAAAGTTAAATAACCTGCCCAATAAATGCCACATGTGACCCTGAAAGACAGCCCAGAATCCTTCCCTCTGCTCACTTAAAAACAAAAAAAAGGTACTGTTATATAAAATCATGATCAACTTCTCCACTTACAAAAAAATTATTGATAAAGGTTAATGTACTTAATAATCCTTAATGCTTTAATGTTCTCATCTGCAAAGTAGGGATAAGTACCAATACCTCACCTAGAATTGTGAGAATTATAAAAAACTAGAGGCTCGGTGCACAAAAATTTGTGCACTCAGGGGAGTCCCTCAGCCTGGCCTGTGCCCTCTTGCAGTCTGGGACCCCTTGGGGGATGTCCACCTGCTGGCTTTTGGGAAAAGGCACAGTGAAGTTACAGCGATCTTGCTCTTGCTTCTTCCAAGGTTATAGCCCCTCTACTGAGATTATCAGCTTTTTCAATAACTTTTATTCTCTTCTAAAGAAATTGCTCAAAATTGGCAATTCCATCATCTACAGGATGGGTGCGGTTAAGGGTAAACTTTAGAATCGGCTTCCCTTTTTTTTTTTTATCAGCCTTTGCCACATCTTTTTCACAGGTGCCATGGTGGCAGCGAAGGCAGTAAAAGTTCACTGTAAACATCTAAATTCTCGCTTATGATTTTCATTTCTGACCCAGTCAAAAACTCCGCATTGTTTCCCTTCTTGCATCTGTTTCGCCCCACATAGAGCACTGAGTACAGAGTCAGCCATCAGTCCCCCGGCTTCACTTCGCTCCATTATATTGTGATCATACAATCAACACCTACGGCCCATAACCCAAGACGAGAAGACACGACCAACACTTTTCATTTACTTACGTATTAATACATCATAAACCCTGTCCCTACATTTTGTGCTTCTCACTCCTTTGCAGACACACAGTTATATTGTTATTTTTCATACAAAACTCTTTGTTTAAAATAAGAGTTTTCTGGTTATTTCTGTTCAATATAAAGGTATATAAATTCTCTTGAGTTCAAAAAATTCTCTCCATATTCCACCCCAAGTGAAAATTTCAAAATATTAAAGTAAGCCCATATATACATAAAATATACAAGACACAGTAATAGAAACAAATCGGAAAATTTCAATGAAACTAGTTTGAAAAGTAGGTACCAAGAAGATACTTCAAATGATAACAACTGAGGCCCACGCCTCTTGCTTTTAAGACTAAAAGAATCACAGGCAAAAGGGGGGGAAAAAAACAAGATGCCATTCTCTGGAAGGCAATGATGTAGTCCCTTGATGATAGTCAGAGGGGAGGGAAAGTTTAAGCCTTCTTTACCTATTCATGAGATCAAAAGAAATAAAGGAATCCCTGGGTGTTTTTATCATTCTCTTTTGCAACTACATCTGGCACCAGACAAAAACAGCACAATTACAGCTATAATACCTCTTAAAATTCTTCTATAATGCTTGCACCTTTTAAAGGATCCTTGATTCAACTTCTCCAAAGATACATTAAATTATAAACTACCCTACAAAATCCATTTTCAATTTATTTGTTTTCTTTATTTACAAAAATTCTTATGAAGCTACACAAAACTTATAATTAAAGCACAGTGTTGAACTTCTGCATTCAGCCATAATGGATGAACAGGGATTGGATTTACCCTCCTGCTAGAAAATGTAAAAAACAGATCAAATGTATGAAAAGACATTTTCCAGACACAGAACAGCAGGTAGTATGGGACAGTGATCCTTGAGACAAGGGTGACAATTGATATGAGCCCTATGAATGCCTCAATGTACAATTCATTTATTTAAGTATTGTCAATGGCTGCTTCTGCACTATAATGACAGAGGTGAATAGTTGTGACAGATGATCACAAGCCTAAAATATCTTCACCTGGTCCTTTCAGAAAATGTTTTCACACCCCTGCCTTAGACTTAACGGCTATTACAGGCATACCAAACAAAAGGCCAAGTAATGTAAATGTACCCCAGAACAAAGACCAACAATATTTAAAGGAATATAGAACAGCAACCCTGAGCAATATTAATTCACAATGTGTAGCACCCAAACAAATATTTCAAGCACGTAAGTACGCAATGCAATTTGACCCATATTAATGAGATAAATCAATCAACAGAACAGAGTGACATTTATACTACTACTAGGGGCCCGGTGCACAAAAATTTGTGCACTCGGGGTGGAGGGAGTCCCTCAGCCCGGCCTGTGCCCTCTCACAGTCTGGGACCCCTCAGTGGATGTCCTATGATGGCCCCAGTCTGCCAGGCGCCTTTTGTGTGTGTGTGTGTGTGGCCACTGGGACCTGCCCCCAGCCGCATCTGAGGCTCGGAGCAGTCCTCCTGTGTGTGTCTACCTACTGGGGGCCTGCCCCCAGGCACACCGTGGAGGCTTGGAGCAGGCATCCCCTCTATGTTGATCTCTCAGACTCTTGCCCTCCCCTGCATGTTGTTCTCTTTTTTGAGCGTGGCCAGGGCTGGGTGCGGCCTGCCTCCCAAGCCTGCCTACTGCCCATCTTCCTCCAGCCACCAGAAAGCAGGGAAAACCCCCCTCGTGGTCAGGCCAGCCTTTTCCTGCTCCCTGATCCTCGGAAGGGACCTGGGAAGCCGCCAAGCAGGCCGCCAACTCTTTCCCACTCACCCGTCCCCTGCTGCCTTCCTTTCCCACTTCCCGGTGCCGCCAAGGGGTCCTGCCAAGCAGGACCCCGGCCCCTGCAGCCTTGCTTTCCCGCTCCCCGATGCCCCACAAAGGGCCTGGGCAGCCACCAAGCAGGCCGAGAACCCCCCCTGCCACCTCTTACCCGCTTCCCGGTGCCCTCCAACCCTGCCGCCTGTTTCCCATCACGGGTCCTGGGTCCTGCGCTGTCCCGCCCTGCAGCCGCTCTGTGCACTTGGGAGGTCCCTCAGCCTGGCCTGTGCCCTCTCGCAGTCTGGGACCCCTCGGGGGATGCCCACCTGCTGGCGTGCCTGACCAGCCTGGGTGACGAGCTTTCAGGCTGCCCACAGCTCCCATTGACCCAACGTCCCAGCAAGGCAGGCTGGACACAGGTTCTGGAGTTTTTTTCTCCTATAATTGATACTGTTCCTTGAAGGCCTGGGGTAATTGATACACTGTTCCTTTAAGGCGGCCTTCTAACTACTAACGAAACCTCCTCTGCCTCACCTCGCAGCGTCTATAATGAAACAATTGTTACTTTTACTGGTTAGGCCCGAGCTGCTCTTTCCTTCAGCTCCGGAGGATTCTATGATTGTTACAATGTTTCAAAAAGCTGTGTTTCGCTAGAGGCAGTTTAATCGGAGCTGAGCTGAAGGGCGCAGCTTCACTTTCCCTCCTGCCGCAATGTAAAGGGCTGTTTACTCAGGTCCGTGAGTGGCGGCCGCCATGTTGGCTGGGCTAATTTGCATACAGCCGCTCTGATTGGCTGGTGGGCGTGGCTTACTCTGTCTCGGAGAAACGGTTAATTTTAATATTTCGCTTTTATTAGTTTAGATAATTACTAATATAATTATATACATTATACATATATTATTTTCTTTTCCTTTTCTTTAACTTATTGGGGTGACACAGGTTAACAAAATTATACAAGCTTCAGGTGCACAATTCTACAACACTTCATCATATACATTGTTAAGTAACTTAAGCAAGGAGGCTCTAATGTCTTCGCAGCCTATGTAAGCAAACCAAATTCTAAAAGTATAAATGCTTAAAGTTATAAAATTAAAGCCTAAGGACAAGCAGTCACAAACAGTCACCTAGGCTTTAAACTGTAGCCAATCAACAATAATCTCCTTACTTTGCTTCTGCCTTTTCTCTATAAAAGTCGATCCCTACCCCGTGTTGGTAGAACACTCCAAATCACTTCCGGTTTGGCACAGACCAATTCAAATGGATTTTTGTTCAAATAACTCCTAAAATATTTAGTATGCCTCAATTTACTTTATATATAACTAGGGGCTTGGTGCACAAAAATGTGTACACTCAGGAGGTCTCTCAGCCTGACCTGTGCCCTCTCGCAGTCTGGGAAACTTCTGGGGATGTCCACCTGCTGGCATGCCTGCTCAGCCTGGGTGAAGGGCTTATGGCTATTTTCAGGCTTGCCAAGCCCCCCAGTGTGGACCCTCACCCCATTGGGGTATGGTCAGCCTGGGTGATGGGTTGAGGAGTGTTTCAGGCTGCCCACAGTCCCTTCAGGTTTTGGGCCCCTACTGGGGTACCTGGTCAGCCTGGGTGAGGGGCTGATGGCTGTTTGCAGGCTGGCCAAGCTCCCCAGTGGCGTCCCTCACCCCATTGGGGGGTGTGGCCAGCCTGGGTGTGGGCCTGAGGGCTGTTTTCAGACTTTCAGGCTGCCCACAGTCCCTTCAGGTTTTGGGCCCCTACTGGGGTACCTGGTCAGCCTGGGTAAGGGGCTGATGGCTGTTTGTAGGATGGCCAAGCCACCCATTGGAGACCCTCACCCCACTGGGGTGTCGCCAGCATGGGTGACGGATTGAGGGCTGTTTTCAGGCTTTCAGGCTGCCCACAGCTCCCATTGACCCAATGTCCCAGCAAGGCTGGCTGGAATCAGGTTTCTGGGGTTTATTTATCTTCTATAATTGATATACTGTTCCTTTAAGCCAAGGCCTAGGCAGATAAGGAAGCCTTCTGTCTGCTTCAGCTCGTGGCTTCTATAATTGAGACAGTGTTGCCTTAGTAGTGGCAGCCAGGACCGCTGTTTGCTTCACCTCTGAGGCTTCTATAATTGAGACAATGTTGCAAATATGTTGTTGCCTGGAGCACTGAGGGGCGCAGCCGGCCGGCAAACAGTTTTATTTCTGCTGCAACGGAAGCTGCCTGTTTACTCAGCTCCGTGAGTGCCGGCCTCCATCTTGGCTGGGTTAATTTGCATACAGTCACTCTGATTGGCTGGTGAGCATCACTTAGGTGTCCCGAAGGAACAGTCAATTTCAATATTGTGCTTTTAGTAGATTAGATGTTCATACAAAATCATTATATATAATATGTATGCATACATACATATATACATGTCATATGTGTTTGTGTATATAGATATACACATTTAAGCATGTATGATTACCAATCTAAACTAATAAAAGCGAAATATTAAAATTAACCGTTTCTCCGAGACAGAGTAAGCCACGCCCACCAGCCAATAAGAGCGGCTGTATGCAGATTAGCCCAGCCAACATGGCGGCCGCCACTCACGGACCTGAGTAAACAGCCCTTTCCATTGCGGCAGGAGGAAAAGTGAAGCTTCGCCCTTCAGCTCAGCTCCGATTAAACTGCCTCTAGCAGCTTTGAAACATTGTAACAATCATAGAATCCTCCGGAGCTGAAGGAAAGAGCAGCTCGGGCCTAACCAGTAAAAGTAACAATTGTTTCATTATAGACGCTGGGAGGTGAAGCCTCAGGTGAAGCAGAGGAGGCTTCGTTAGTAGTTAGAAGGCCGCCTTAAAGGAACAGTGTATCAATTGTAGGAGGCAACCCCAGGCCTTCAAGGAACAGTATCAATTATAGGAGAAAAAACTCCAGAACCTGTGTCCAGCCTGCCTTGCTGGGACGTTGGGTCAATGGGAGCTGTGGGCAGCCTGAAAGCCCCTCACCCAGGCTGGTCAGGCACGCCAGCAGGTGGGCGTCCCCGAGGGGTCCCAGACTGCGAGAGGGCACAGGCCGGGCTGAGGGACCTCCCGAGTGCACAGAGCGGCTGCAGGGCGGGACAGCGCAGGACCCAGGACCCGTGATGGGAAACAGGCGGCAGGGTTGGAGGGCACCGGGAAGCGGGTAAGAGGCAGCCGGGGGGGTCTCGGCCTGCTTGGTGGCTGCCCAGGCCCTTTGAGGGGGCACCGTGGAGTGGGAAAGCAAGGCTGCAGGGGCCGGGTCCTGCTTGGCAGCTTCCAGACCCCTTGGCAGCACCGGGAAGTGGGAAAGGAAGGCAGCAAGGGACTGGTGAGTGGGAAAGAGTTGGCGGCCTGCTTGGCGGCTTCCCAGGTCCCTTCCGGGGATCAGGGAGCAGGAAAAGGCTGGCCTGACCATGAGGGGGGTTTTCCCTGCTTTCTGGTGGCTGGAGGAAGATGGGCAGTAGGCAAGCTTGGGAGGCAGGCAGCACCCAGCTCTGGCCACGCTCAAAAAAGAGAACAACATGCAGGGGAGGGCAAGAGTCTGAGAGATCAACATAGAGGGGGTGCCTGCTCCAAGCCTCCATGGTGTGCCTGGGGGCAAGCCCCCGGCAGGTAGACACACACAGGAGGACTGCTCCGAGCCTCAGATGTGGCTGGGGGCAGGTCCCCAGTGATGACACACACACATACACACACACACACACACAAAAGGCGCCTGGCAGACTGGGGCCATCATAGGACATCCACTGAGGGGTCCCAAACTGTGAGAGGGCACAGGCTGGGCTGAGGGACTCCCTCCACCCCGAGTGCACAAATTTTTGTGCACCGGGCCCCTAGTATAAAATAAATATAAAGCAAAACATTGTTATATTGCAAAGCAAACTTGTAGTTTTATATTTTTCTTTCTCTTTATTTCTCAGTCATTCCATTCCTTCTTACTTCACCTGTTTGGAAATTCATGTTGAACTATTCAACATATCTTTAAGCACAAACTCTAGTAAATTCAGTACATTTAACTTTCTCTTTAAAGTCTAATTTCAGTTTTATTTTTATAATTATATTTATTTTTATAATGTAAATATATAATAAAATTATTATCAACTTTTCCTAAACACTTAAAAAATGTTTGATGGTTGTGATGTCACTTGAGTGAATCTAATCTAATAAAAGAGTAATATGCAAATTAGGCATCACTCTGCTATACCTAAGCCATGCCCACCAGCCAAGCCATGCCTACCAGCCAATCAGAGCAACTATATGCAAATTAACCCAGCCAAGATGGCGACTGATAGCCACGGAGCTAGAACAAACAGGAGGCTTGCTTTCCCAGGCTATGAAGGAAGGTAAACTTCCCACCTGCCTGGGCTGGCTATGGTCTCTGCTCAAGGCAACAAAGTTTCAATTATAGAAGATAAATCACCTGCTTCCAGCCAGCCTCGCTGGGGGCTGTGCCCAGCCTGCAAACAGGCATCAGCCCCTCACCCAGGATGGCCCCACCCTCATGGGGTGAGGGTTCCTTCTGGGGGGCTTGGCTAGCCTGCAAATAGCCATCAGCCTCTCACCTGAGCTGGCCAGGTACCCATCAGGACGCCCACCCTGAAGGGACTGTGGCCAGCCTGAAAACAGCCATCACCCCCTCACCCAGGCTGGCCAGGCACCCCAGAAGGACCCCCCCTCCCTGAAGGGGCTGTGGCCAGCCTGCAAACAGCCATCAACTCCTCACTTAGGCTGGCCAGGCACCCCAGCAGGACCCCCATCCTGATCTGTGACATCCTTCAGGGCTAACCAGCCGGCCCCAACCCATGCACCAGGCCTCAATACTATATAATAAAAGGATAATGTGCAAATTGACCCTAACAGCAAAACCACTGGGAATGGCTGGTCACTATGACACACACTGACCACCAGGGGGCCAATGCTCAATGCAGGAGCTGCCCCTGGTGGTCAGTGCACACCCACAGGGGAAGCTCTGCTCAGCCACAAGCCAGGCTGGCTGCTGCCAGTACAGCAGCAGTGGTGGGAGCCTCTCCTGCCTCCTCAGCAGCGCTAAGGATGTCCAACTGCAACTTAGGCCTGCTCCCCACTGGCAAGTGGACATTCCCCGAAGGCTCCTGGGCTGCCAGAGGGATGTCTGACTGCCCACTTAAGCCTGATCCCCCGGGGAGCAGGCGTAAGCCAGCAGGTGGACATCCCCCAAGGGGTCCCAGACTGCGATAGGGCACAGGCCGGGCTGAGAGACCCCCCCAAGTGCACAAATTTTTGTGTAGCGGTCCTCTAGTAAAATATAATTGTTTATCAAAAGTGTTCAGATTAAACAAAAAGAAAAGCAGAAAATAAACTGATTAAGAGATGAGTATAGCTGTAAAAGAACAGGAGAGGGGAACAATGCTACTTTTGTGATTTTTAAATCCATTATTTCTAGTGCCAAAATAATAGAATTAAGAAAATATCAATTAATTTGTTCATTCAAATATCTATTGAGAACTAGCAATTGAAACAACTGTTTTAAACACTAACATGGCAGCCTTTAAAAACTTACAATCTAGTGTAGGAAAAACCAGGCATGCCTGAATTTTTCATTAGCTAAATTTAACACAAGGTTAAAAATTCTAAGGGCTACATTGACATAAATGCAGACATATAAACCAATGGGACAGAAAACAGTATCCAGAAATAACCCCATACATATACAGTCAAATGATTTTTACAAGGTTGCCAAGACTACACAATGGGTAAAAGACTGTCTTTTCAGATAATGGTGCTGAGACAGGCAAAAGAATGAAATTGGACCCTTATCATATACCATACACAAAATCAACTTAAAATAGATTAAAGGCTTAAACATAGTCCTGAAGCTATAAAACTCCTAAAAGAGAACATAAGGGTGGGGGAGATTCACAGCAGTGACCTTCACAATAATTTCTTGAATATTGCAACAGAAGTATAGGAAACAAACAGGAAAAAAAAGCCAAACAGAATTATATCAAACTAATAAGCTTCTGCACAGCAAAGGAAACAATCAAGAATGAAAAGACAACTACAGAATGGAAGACAATATTTGCAAATCATAATTTGAAATGGGGTTACTATAAAAATGTATAAGGAACCCATATAACTAAATAGCCAAAAATAACCCAAATAAAAAATGGATAAAGGATTGGAGCAGACATGTCTCCCATAAACGAAGGCATACAAGTAGCCAATGGTATATGAAAAGATGCTCAACATCAGCAATTATCAGAGGACTGAAAGCACAATGAGATATCACCTCATACCTGTTAGGATAGGATAGACATTATAAAAAGGGAGTAAAAAGAAAACAATTAGAAAATATCAAATGTTGGTGAGGATGTGAAAAAAAAATGGAACCTTTGTGCAGTTAGTGGGAATGTAAAGCTGCAATGGAAACCAGTCTGGAGGTTCCACTAACAATTAAAAATTGAACTACTATAATGCAGCAATCCACTTTTGGGAATTTGTCCAAAAGAACTTTTATCAGGATCTCAAAGACATAGTTGTATCCCTGTGTTTATTGCAGCATTATTCACAATAGCTAAGAGGGAGACACAATCTACATGTCCATCAAGGAATAAATGGATAAAGAAATGTGATTACACACACGCACACACACATACACACACTGGAATTGTAGTCAGCCTCAATGGAAAAGAAAATCTTTCATATGTGACAACATGGATGAGCCTTGAAAACATTACAGTAGCTGAAATAAATCAGTCACAGAAGGACAAACACTGAGTGATTCCACTTATACAAGGGTGTATCTAAAACAACGGAACTCGTGGAAACAGAGTAGGATTGTGGTTGTTTGGGACTTGGGGAAGAGGGAAGTGGAGAGTTGCTGTTCAAAGGGTGCAAGATGTAAAAGTTCTCAATATCTACTGGACAACAATATTCATATAGTAAACAACCATGTTCACTTAAAATTTGTTAGGAGGGTATATTTCATTTATGTGGGTTTTTTTACCATAATTAAAAAATCATAAGGATCAAATAAAATAGCAGATAGAGAAGATATGTCAGAAGTAATAAAGGCTATCAGAGAAAGCTTCAAGGAGGGGGTGAATAAGTCACAGGTCTTGAAAGATAGGCACGATTTGGACTTTTGGAGATTATTTGCAAGATGGGTGCAGGCCCCATAGGAACTTACCAGTAACCTGAAGAAAGGGGACTGAGATCTTTCAGGACATGGTGAGTAGTACATCTGAGCTGGAGGAGAGCATGTGAAAAACAGAAAAGTAGGAGAAATAGAACCTAGGGTTAGAATAACTAGGTTCTGATATGGGGTACCCTGGAAAGCAGGCTAAGCAATGCAGATTCCACATTTCTACATGTTATGAAGAACTGAACATTCTGGGTCTTTAATGAATATGAAATGACAGGGATAATATTTAAAATCCTTAAGATGCTATATGTGCAGTTAATGGAAACATTGGCAATAGTGGGCCTTTATAAGACAAAAAATTACATATACTCATCACATTTAATTTTCCTTGTTTCTTATAGATTCATTAAAGATAATCTATACTAATAAAAGGATAATATGCTAATTAGACTGAATAGACCAGATGTCTTCTAGACGTCATTCCGGATGTCCTTCCTGATAAAGCTAGGGGCATGGCCGGCCTGCAAACTGCCTGCAGTTGGAGGGACCTCCAACCCTGATGGGCACATGGATGGCCTGCAAACTCTCTGAGGCACCTCCCCCAGGCTGGCCTTCCCCCAAGCAGGGACTCCCACCCTGATCGGGGCGTGGCTGGCCTGTAAACCCCTGGTGGCCTCCTTCCCAGGTTGGCCCCACTCCCACCCCCAGTAAGGACCCCCACTCCAATCCAGGGCCCTGTTCAGGGCAGGCCAGCCAGCCCCCACCTATGCACCAGGCCTTTATCCTATACAATAAAAGGGTAATATGCAAATTGACCCTAACAGCAGAGTGACCAGAATGACTGCTGCACCAGTCATTATGAGGCTCACTGACCACATCTTGGTCCCTTTCCCCAGCCAGCAGCCTCTGATCAGCTGATGGCCACCCACGGAGGGAGGGGGGGTTAAAGGGCATGGGAGCGGGGCTGGTGAGTGGGCAGGAATAGCCGACTTCTTGGTCCTTCAGGCACCAATCACCCAATGACGAATGGGGAACCAGGGGTGGGTGGTGGCAGGAAGTGGGACCGCCATCAGGCAGCTGGGAAAGATGGCCAGATTGCAGGCCCACACGCAAATTTCTTGCGCTGGACCTCTAGTTCTATATAATAAAACCATAATATGCAAATTGACTGAACAGCAAAACCATTGGTTGTTAAGACACACACTGACCACCAGAAGGAAGACACTCAACACAGGAGCTGCCCCCATGGTCAGTGTGCACCCATAGCGAGAGTGCCACACAGTCAAAAGCCGCGCTCACAGCTGGCAAGTGCAGTGACGGTGTCGGGAGCCTCTCCTGCCTCCGAGACAGTGCTAAGGACCCCTCAGGGAATGCTCACCTGCCAACTTAGGCCCACTCCCCACAGCAGGTAAGAGGAACTCCCTCTTCCCCCAGTGCACAAATTTTGTGTACTGGGTCTCTAGTAATAATTATAAATCTCAAATGTCTACTGTACTTATAGGTATAGGGAAATATGAAAAGTGCATAAAACACTACCTTTGCCTAAAGTAACCCCTTTATCTAGTTAAGAACACAAATGTTCTTAACTATGTCATGCAAGGCAATATGTAATTAGAATATGACCAAATAACTCATGTTATGGTCAAATTAATATGTATTTTCAGTGAATGGAAAAATCAGGGAGGGCTGACTTAATTAAGGAAGGTTAGCCAGAGAGTCAATGTAGATTAGTGGTTAAGGAAACATGCTCTGGAATTAGAATAAATTGTGTCCAAATCCCTACTGTGTAATTAACTGAGTGATTTTGGAGAAAGGAACGTAAATACTTGGGATGTTTCTTACTCTACAAAATTGGGAGGATTCTAGGAAAATTTATGTCAAGCCTATAATTGTACTATACACACAGTAGAACAAATCATATAGTAATTTATTCTTTTCTTCCTTTTCCATAAGAATAAATCAGAAATATCAGAAAACATACTATACATTTTTGGCTAAAAATAACATGAATTTTAAGAATTTTTAATAAGAAACACACAAAAAGGGAATAAACATAAAAAGGCTCTGTAATTCTACCTCACTTAATACACTGAGATTTTGTTCTCTATGTGAGAAAGAGAAAGAGATCCTGATTTATTGCCTGATAATATAGGGACTGCTTTCCTACATGTTAATAAGCATTCTGGAGTTTTTAAAAAGTCATTGTTATCATTATTGTTATTTGTTTCCTGGAGTTCTCTCTCCTATGAAAATTTCTAGACTCCTGAACACTTATCAGTCCAAGAAGAGATCACTCCCAGTCACAATTGCCTTTGTTAGCCAAAAAGTTCTCTTATTTTTGGTTGTTACTGATATGGCTCCCACATGGTACAAGTCGGGTGATCTGGTTGTTCCCATTCCATTCTCATCTAGGGAAATACATATTAACTCTGAAAATGATATTCTAGCAACATGATGGTACCTATATTCACTGAAGAAAGGTGCTAAGTGATCTAGCTTCCAATCCAGGAAAAATCAACCATTTTCTGTCAATACTGCATGTACATACCTTGGGATTATTTTTAATGATTAAATGATTATTTATAATAAAGATTAAGCATACAGCCATTAAAAAGTATTTATTGAACATCTCCTATGTGTTGGGCACTGTTCTGAGCACTAAAAATAGAGCAGTGGACAAAGACAGACAAAATCTTTGCTTATGATTCCTAATTTTGGTGGTATTGTTTTTAAATAGTTATTTATTTATTTCTCCCTTTTAATTAAATGTATTGAGGTGACATTGGTTAATATGATCATATAGGTTTCAGGTATGAGTTTCTATGTTGCAAAATCTGTATATTGCCCTGTGTGCCCACCACCCAAAGTTAAATATGCTTCTAATTTTTCATTATTGTAAGCCACACAGCAATATCTCTGTGCCTAATGTTTTGTAACTATCTCTGTTTATTTCCTTAATAAAGCATTCTGGAAGTAAAAATAAAAACAAATTTCATAAATATTTCTAAAACATATAATAAGCATGATTTCTAGACAAGCTGAGCCAGTTTTACTTTGACCAATCATATGAGAGTACCCAATTCATGACCCTTCTGCTAGAGTATTTTTTCATCACAGACACAAACCCATATACCAGTACACACACACATTCTGTCATCTTTATTAATTCAACAAAAATATGTAGGCTTATAATTATACTAAACATGTCAATCATGTTGTCAATCAAGCCAATGTCATGACAGCAAAGGTCATGTCACTACTTGTGACTGGACACTATATTCAGCAGATAAAACCTGGAATGGGCACCTTATTTATAAGCTTGCCAGATCTATGGTATAATTTAGCCTAAATTAATTTAGTCCAAAGCTTAGTCAATTATTTAAAATTTGAAATCTTAAAATATAGAGAAAATTCATCAATTTGCATGATTAAAATTATAGAGATCCTATATAATAAAAGGCTAATATGCAAACAGATCAAATGGCAGAACAACCAGTCACTATGACATGTGCTGACCACCAGGGAGTATGCATGGAACATGGTGGGCATCAGCAGCAGACAGCAGAGCACGGAACATGATGACCGTCAGTTGTGATGGAATGGCGGAACAGGTTAGCAAGAGTGCCAGACCAAGGTGGGGTGCTGGTCGCTGTCATTGAGGCAAGCCTCTGGTAGTTACTGAAATTTTTGCTCCTTCACACTATGGTCCCGCCTAGCACTCTCACCTACTGCTGGCGCTTGGTGCCAGTCCCAATCGCTTGGTGCCATCAGCTGGTGCAAATGGCTGCTGCCAGCCCCGATCACCCCTGAGGGCTTCTCTACCTCCCCCAGCTCCTGAGGGGCAGTAGGGGCAGCAGCTGCCACTCACACCCCCTGACAATGCCAGCCTCACTCACACCTACTACTGGCACCAGCACCAATCACTCCGTGCCAACAGTGAGTGCAAGCGGGGCTGGTGCTATCAGCACATGGGAGCAGTTGCAGCAGGAGAAGGGCTACTGGCAGATAGGGAACCAGGGGCCACAGCAGGAGGGTCTGGGTCGGGACGTGGAGGATGGGCCAAGACCTGCCTCTGTGCCTACCACAGCCTCGTGGCTCACAAGACCTTTCAAGGTGCATGAATTTGTGCACTGGGTTCCTAGTATGTAATAAAAGACCATGTGGAAAATAAGTCTATTTATGAAATAAAACCTCTGAGCTAACAGAAGCTATGAAATAAAAAAAGAAAGAAAAGCACTGAGGATAATGTATAAAAGCAAGAATTAGATGTGAAAAAAAATTAAACAGTTTCACAAAGTAAACTAGAGATACTATGAAAGACTAGGATTTCAGAAGAGAAATGCCAAGAAGAGTGCCCAAAACAATCACACTGTTGCAGAACTGTGTTGTAAATTATCCTTCAGCCTGTTCAATGGCCCACAACACAGAGCTGGAGTGCCAGTGGCAGAGGTAAATAGAAGCACAAAGGATGTGACTGGCAGGGGAAACACTAGAAACACTGTGAAAGGCAGAGAGAAAGGCTATGTAGACACAAACTATTGAAAACAGCTCAGCCCTGAAGCAGAACTGCAGTTTTTGTGTGCCCTTCCCATAATGCCATTCTTTGAAGTTGCCTGAACATCCCCACTTCTTGCAACTCAAAATAAACTAAAACAATAATGCTTTGCCATTTATAAAATATTTTCTCCTAAAATGTTTCATCTAAAATCCTCCAGAAAAACTGGTATAATGTTCAAAGCAATTACTGCTCTCTCTTTATTGTTCTTTTGTTTTGTAGATAGGGTTCAGAGAGATTAAACAATTCATTCCATCAGTTCTCTTGATTCTAAGTCACCTCATTTAAAAAAAATGTATTAAGAAATAGTAAAGTAGCAGAAATCATACTAGCCATTGGTCACACATGAGTGCATGCGTACACCACACGTGCGTGTGCACACACACACACACACATTGCAAAGATACAAGTTCTGCTGTCAT
Organism: Murina feae; assembly: GCA_004026665.1. NCBI lineage: Eukaryota > Metazoa > Chordata > Mammalia > Chiroptera > Vespertilionidae > Murina > Murina feae. Next base: position 16,545 of record PVJC01015778.1, on the reverse strand, counting down.
AAAGCTCACAGTATAATAGGAGAGACAAGCAACAAAACCATAAGTGATGGTACTTACTGTAATTGTAATGATACTTATATGCATATGACATTAATGACAGAGGCAAGATCTCATACAAATTTCAGTGACAGCAGGGAATACCAGTGCTATTCAGTGGGTAGCCAGAAACAATGGGAATGGAAGTCAAGGAATAAAGAGCAACTAGGTAGAGAAGGCTTCATGAAGTAAAGAGATAACAGTACCTGTCACATCAAAGATAATCCATCAATTTCTACTGAATGAAGAAATGAGTTAATAATAATCCCAGAAGTTATCATTGAAGCATTGTTAGGGGTTAGCCAAGTAGACCAAGAGATAGAAGATTATGTTTAGGAAGATAAAGCAATTATGGAATCTTTGGGGAAGTTATTTGAGATGATTGGAGGAATGGGAGCATGAATTGGAATTTAAATATTGAGAGGCAATTGAATATCAAATCATGCAAGGCTTTTTTAACACCACTTTAAGAAATTTGGTCCTTATTATCCTGAGGTCCCTAAAGAATATGAATTATAGTTATACAATCATTTGCATTTTAGAAATTTGTGCCTGGTGGCCACATGAAGAATGGGTTGGAGGAAGACAAAAATAGAACAAGCAGGTAAGAAAGGACTCTCACAGTAGCCAAGGAATGACATATATGGGTAATATAGAGGCCCAGTGCATGGGTAGGGTCCCTAGGCCTGGCCAGTGATCAGGGCTGATCAGGGCTAATCAGGGCCTTCCGGATGCTGACAGATGGGAGGCCCCCACCCACCCGCCAAAGCACTGCCGGCCAGGTAGCCTGAGCCTCCCTCTGAGAGGTCATCAATCGTGGAGCCCCACCCCCACCCCCATTGATTGCCCCGTAGAGGGTGGCCTGGGCCTCCCTCTGTGGGGGCAATTGTGGGGCAATGGTGGGCCCCCCAACCAATCACATTGCACCCACCTTGGCTGGCCTGGTGCCAGTGCATGTCATATCGTGGTCTTCCGGACAGTCATTTGGACAGTCGTTTTGCTGTTCAATTGTTCAGTTGATTTGCATACTAGTATTATGCTTTTATTATAGACTAGAGGCCGGGTGCTCAAAAATAAACGCACTGGCGGGGGGGGGGGGGCGGCGGTGAGGTATGGGCAGGTCCCTCAGCCCAGCCTGTGTCCTCTTGCAGTCTGGGACCCCTCGGGGGATGCCCACCTGCTGGCTTAGGCCTGCTCCTCAGGGGATCAGGCCTAAGCTAGCAGTCAAACATCCCTCTGGCAGCCCAGGAGCCCTCAGGGGATGTCCACTTGCCAGCTGAAGTCGGACATCCTTAGCGCTGCTGAAGAGGCAGCAGCTGTGCTGACAGCCATCATCCTGCCTTATGGCTGAGCAGAGTTCCCACTGTGGGAGTGCACTGACCACCAGGGGGCAGCTCCTGCATTGAGCGTCTACCCCCTGGTGGTCAGTGTGTGTCATAGTGACCAATCATTCCCAGTTCTACTGTTAGGGTCAATTTGCATATTACTCTTTTATTATATAGGATAGAGGCCTGGTGCATGGGTGGGGGCCAGCTGGTTTGCTCTGAAGGGTGTCCTGGATCAGGGTGGGGGTTCTGCTGGGGTGCCTGGCCAGCCTGAGTGAGGGGCTGAGGGCTGTTTTCAGACTGGCTACACCCCCTTCAGGTTAGGGGTCCTTGCTGGGGTAACTGGCCAGCCTGGGTGAGAGGTTGATGGCCATTTTCAGGCTGGCCATGCCCCCCAGTGACCCAGTTGAAACTTTGTAGCCTTGAGCGGAGCCCAGGGCAGGCAGGAAGCTTGGCTTCCTCCAATGCTGGGGGCAACCCAAGCAAGCCTCCTGCTTGCTCCAGCTCCATGGCTGCTGCCATCTTAGTTGGGTTAATTTGCATACTCACTCCTGATTATCTGGTGGGTGTGGCTTATGGGTGGAGTGGAGTGGCAGAGTAACAGAGTGATGGTTAATTTGCATGTTTCTCTTTTAATAGTGTAGATGAGATAGAGAGCATCAAACTGAGTAAGAGGGCACACGTCAAACGAGGAATTCAACAATTCATTAGCTCAGGAGTCAGCATTCAGTCGTATAGAGTGATGGACAAAAAGGATGATACACTGACTTTCAGGTCACTTTTGGTACTTTCAGGTGGCATTTACCAAATATTCAATGAAACAAGAGAACAGACTAAAAAGAAATTAAGGAATAGAAGAAAATCCAGGAGGCAGGGACTGAGAGAAATTAAATAAAAAAGGAATGGCCATAATGTCAAATGGCAAAGTGATGTCAAATAAAATATGGACCAACACATGTGTGTGAGATTTGGTGATTGGCTCACTGGTGGCCTGTGCAGCAGCTGTTTCAGTGAAATAGTGGAGACAGATGGTGGAGAGCAGCTGGCAGAAGGACTGAAATGGAAATGAGAGAGAAAACCAAAGGCCCAGAGACTTTTTCCCTACACCTTGTTAGTAATATCTTTCAAAAGTTATTCACACTGAGAAAATATTATAGTATTAAGATTCAGCTAGTCATTCAAGGGTCATGTAATTACCCTATCAGTGCAAAATATGTGGCACATTCTTAGAATCCTTCACTAGATGAAGTGCATTATGTTTTCAGTATGAATCATCCCTGCTAGACTATAAATTCCAAAGCATCAGGAATTGTGCCTGTCTTGTTCCCAATTACATAAATGCCTGGCAATTGTTAAATATGCAGTAGCTAGCTTTCTCATCTCTATTTTTGTTCCCTTATCATGCCAGTAGAAATTCCCCTACATGTAGTATTTTTCAATCCCTGGGTTTGTTCTATCTCTATCTCTATCTCTATCTCTATCTCTATCTCTATCTCTATCTCTCTCTCTTCCTCGCTTTCTCTATCTTATTTTCCTCCTCCTTCTCTCATTCCCTCCCTCCTCACCCTCTGCTTCATCCTTACCCTTTCTCCCTGTGCTTATGATAAAATCTGTTATACCTATGTATACTGCCTTATAATTACTTTTACACATTTTTATTGCATGTCTCTGACTAAAATATTTATCTGACATGTTCTATCAGAGTAACAGAACCTCTATGAGTAATTTGTAGTGATTTTCTTACTTCAGGTCCATCTGTTACTCCTGGGCTTGAAATAAACTGGGTCTGCAGTCAGGAAGGGAAGATACAATGAATAATAAAAAAAAAACAAAAAACAGAGCAAGGACAAATTGAAATCCGTAAGGATAAACCTTAACCTACAAGGATAAACAAGCCTGCATCTGTCTCTCACTGGTACCTGTCTTGGTCTCATACCTCCTGCAAGTCTCTAGCCTCCAACTGTAGTGGTGCAGATTTCCTGCAGACCTTCTGCACTTCACCATGAGCTCATACGAAGCTTTCCCAGTATTTACAGAAGTTAAGGAAAACATCCAATAAGACCTGGAGATGAGCCTGCAGGTCCATAACACCATGCACAAAATGCAATGAAAATGTGCCTACACCAACCTCCTGAGTTGTCTGCATGGCTGCTGGTTCTCTTACACCTTTCATATGGCACACAAAATTCTCTTGTGGTCAACTCCAACCCAGAAGTATGGAGATAAAAGAATCCAGACTTAGTTAAGTGGGCACATTACAAAGTCACCATAGTCCACCATTTATTAACTTGGCATCACATACATCTCTTTTTATCATACTTAACTTCCAAATAAAAGCAATAGTTGAATCATGTATTCAGTCATAGTGCTTGATACATCTATTCCTTGTACAACCAAAACTATGCTAACCCTTTCCCCAGGAAAGGATGCAAAGTCATTCTATTCATCTTTGGATTGTATTCATTTATTATCTATCTCAGTCATGTTCCTCCTGTTACCCTATAACATAAACACTATAATAGGAGGTTAGCTATTATCACATGTAACATGTGATAATAGATTGTAGGGGAGTGGGAGAAAGAAAGAAAAAAGTGGTTAAATATAGTACACAAATAAATTCATATCAAAATAAGGAAGAAATCCTGATGACTATTTCAGTCAGTCCTCATTTTCTTTTCAACTGGGTGCATATCTTAATACCTGACATTCACGGTGTCCTTCTCTTCCTACCCATTTCATGTATGCATTGCCCTCAGCGAGCATCTTGGTCAGTGTGGTTACCCAAATCCTCATTCCTGAAGGCCATTAGTCGTCCTATGAGACTGTAACATTTTTCCCACTGAATTCAATCACAGAAACTGAAAGCATTAGAAAGTGTCCCAGAGGATCTCCTACACTGCAGAGGGACTCCTCCTGAGTCCACAGGGCAATAGCAAACCCATTTCCCCCTAATAGTTGGGATCAATCACCACAGCCAATACAGCTCTGGGGGCAAATTCCACCATTACTGTGCCCCCTGGTGGAAGAATTTCTTTCTTGGGAACTAGTATCTCTCAGCCAGCTGCAAGTAATAGAATGAGAAGTCACTCAAATTTTCCTGTACCTGTGAATCCTACTGTGGGAGAAACATCACCATATTTAAGCATATGCCACATCCTGATGGCCATTATGCCTGCTTGTAAGTTGTTGCCAAAACTGGCACCAAAACTCAATCTTCAAAACACCACTCCACACACCTACAAAACCAGGTACCACAAGGTGATGGAGAACATGGTACGACCAGTGAATCCCACAATCATAGCCCATTGTCACATTTTATTCTCTCTCTTGGTCGGAAATAGCATGGGGAATGCCAAAACAATGACAGAGTTATCTATAGAACTCTGTATGGTAGTTTTGGAAGAATAATAGAGGAAAATTAAGACAAATCCATATCCAGAATAAATATGAGAACAAATCACAGCTCTTTTCATCAGGGAATTGATTCAATATAACCAATCTGCCACAGCTGGCTGGCTGAGCATCTCAGAGAATGGTACCCAATTAGGGACTGAGTGTTGGTCTCTGTTATTGACATACTGGGCACTCAGTAATGGCTGGAGCCATTCATCCTTGGTGAGTGAGAGCCCATTTGTTGAGTGCATGTCTAACCTTCATTTCCACCACAATGGAGAAATTGTGAGCCCGCAGAGCAAGCAAGAATGCCTGGGGATAGAATGTATTGCCTTGTCTATATTATTATTATTATTAAACTTCTCTTCTGCCAAGTTTGCTTCCTGGTGAGCATTCACATGGGATATAAATGACTGGCACACTCTAGCCCATTCAGAGAGATGTGTCAGTAAACTTCTACCCCTAGCTCTTAGTCACCAAATTTCAGTGTGTCTTCCAAGTTCACTAATATCTAACCAAGAGCCACTGATGAAACAGTGCTCTGACTCTCTCAAGGTTTAAAGTTCTGCTAACTAGGGATATATCCTTTCCTTATATCAGAGCCACCCCAGAGTATAACTACAGTACTACACACGTCTACTTTTGGGTAGTACTAGCACATTGTTCAGAGTCAACTTTGCATTTTTTTCAAACTCCTCAAAGGCTGATAACATGTCTAAAACATCATCTTGTTTATGGAACACACTCAAAAAACATAATTATTAACATGAATTTAAAAAGCCTCATTTTAACTAATATTGTGGTTGTCTCCTAGGAGCAGTGAGGGGAGGTGAATGGGATAGAAATTTCTCCCTTTTAGTTCATTTGAAATTTGAACCATTAAATATATTGCTTATTTTTAATTATTTTCAACTGGGGACAATAAGTTCAGCATCTTCTAATCTTCTTAAAAGAATTATTTCACTCTTCATAATTTAAATAAATTTTAATGTACTTTAAATGTATTTCAACTGCTTTATATTAGAATTTTTATACCAGTAGTGATATAATGGAGGCTGGCTTTCTTTTTTAATTATTGGGCAAAATTTGCACAGCTTTAAAGTAAGCCATGCTTACATAATACATGCATTAACCTTTTGGGAAAATGTCATTATGCATGCATGTTCACATAATGGCAGTGAATATCAGATGTTACTCAAATCCACTCTACCATTTCTAATCACATCAAACAAATTTCTTCTGGCTTCTTTCATTCAATAACTGTTTTTTTATATATATTTTATTGATTTTTTTTACAGAGAAGAAGGGAGAGGGATAGAGAGTTAGAAACATCGATGAGAGAGAAACATCGATCAGCTGCCTCCTGCACACTCCTTACTGGGTATGTGCCTGCAACCAAGGTATATGCCCCTGTCTGGAATCAAACCTGGGACCCTTGAGTCCACAAGCCGATGCTCTATCCACTAAGCCAAACGGGTTAGGGCAATAACTGTTTTATACAAACTGTCAATATGACTTCAGAGAAGAGCTGTCTTGTAAAAGTTTGAAATAATAGCTTCCTTTCTTCCCCTTACTAAAGAAAATACCAGAAAATGTGCTGGTCATTTCTCTCACAGGCTATAGGGGTGAACATTATTTCTACTCATACCACATTTTGAATCAAATTTCTCTGCTGGTGCAGGAACATGCATGAATACACATGTACTCTAAGACTGATTAGGATATCCCTATTTATTCCCTGTTCTGTGTGTTTTATTCATGTTTGAATTAGGGTTCCCATACCAGTACTTTTCAAGTTTCCCAAGTGCAGTCTTGGAATGAATGAATGAATGAATGAATGAATGAATGAATGATGAGGTTTCATTTTAAAATTATGATCAAGTGTCAGTCCTCATCATAACTTATTAATAGCATTTGACATATTTCATCACTTCCTCCTTATAATACTTTTTTCCTCTTGGCTGTCTTGATGTTCTATCTATCTCACTGCCCACTACTTCTCAGGTTCTTTTGTTGGATTCTCCTTATCACCACAACCTCTAAACAGTGCAGTCTTTAAAACTTGGTCTTTTCTTATTTATCTACTTTTATTCCTAGATGATCTACTGCCTCTGGATTCTAACTACCTACAATAACTAATTCCCAAAGTTATGTCATCCCAGAACTCTACCCTATGAGAGATTAAATAAATTACCAAATACGGTGCTGGTAAAAAGAATGATATGATTCTGGGAGGGAGAGAGGGGCAGGAAAGATGTTATCAAAAGGTGATGTTCAATCTAGATCTTGAAAAATGAATAAAAGAAGGTTCTCAAAGTAAATCTAAAAAAAAGGAAATAGCACGCGCAAAAGAAAGAGCATGAGGAAAGTTACTATTCAATAGGGTTTGGCCTCTAGGTTCAAGGTAGAGGAGTAGCCAAGACAAGAATAAATAAATAAGTAGATAGAAAATGATATGGTTTTGTGTCACAAAACAGTGGAGGCTATAACCTCTAAGTTAAACAAAGGCAGACAGGAGGAAAGGCTGCCTAAGACAAAGAATGGAAACAATACTTAAGGAGTCAGGGGGAGAATAAGGAGTGTGAATTACTAAAAAAGTAAAGAGGAAAATATTAAAAAGTGACTGGTTGTCAGAGAAAGACAAGTACACATGATCTCACTCATATATGAAATCTAATGAACAAAATAAACTGAGGAACAAAATATATCCAAAGACACAGAAGCATGAAACAGATTGATGAATCTCAGAGGGAAGGTGAGGGTGGGTGGATGGTGGGGAGACATTAATCAAAGAACTTATATGCTTATATGCATAACCCATGGGCACAGATAATAAAATAGTATTGTGAAGGCCTGTGGTGGTGGTGGTGGCGGGAGGTGTGGGGTAGAGGGGGTCAATGGGAAAAGAAAGATGACATATGTAATACTTTCAACAATAAAGATAAATTTTTAAAAAATGACTGGTCAATGGGGTCACATCACTTTTTAAAAATTTTTTAAATTGAATTTATTGCGGTAACATTGGTTAATAAAATTACGTAGGTTTCAGGGGTACAATTCTGTATGGTATTGTGTGTTCACCACCCTAAGATATGTATCTTTGCATCACCATTTATCCCCTTTTACCCTCTCCTACCTTCCGACAACCCCATTTCCTTCCGGTAATGACCATACTGTTGTCTGTTTAGGAGTTTGTTTGTTTTTGCCTAATCCCTTCACTGTTTTTACCCAACTTCCTCCCCTCTGACAACTGTCAGTCAACAACTATGTATCTATGATTCTGTTTCTATTTTATTTATTTATTTTGTTCATTCAAGTCCACATATATGTGAAATAATATGGTGTTTATCTTTCTCTGGATGGCTTATTTCACTTAGCATAATACTCTCCAGGTTCACACATGCTGTTGCAAAAGGTAATATTTCCTTCTTCTTTATGCCACATAGTATTCCATTGTGTAAACATACCACAGCTTATTTACCCACTCACCTACTTGGGCTGCTTCCGAATCTTGGCTATTATAAGTAATGTTGCAATGAACATAGTGTTTAGGTTTCTTTGGATAAATTCCCAGAAGTGAAATTGCTGTATCATAAGGGAGTTCTATTTTTAATTTTTTGAGGTAGCACCATGTTGTTTTCCACAGTGGCTGCACCAGTATTCATTCCCACCAATAATGCATGAAGGCTCCCTTTTTTCACATCCTCATCAATGCTTGATTTATTGATGACAGTCATTCTGACAGGTGCAAGGTGGTATCTCATTGTGGGTTTAATTTGCATCTTTCTGATGATTAGTGTTGCCAAGCATCTTTTTATATGTCTATTGGCCATCAGTATATCCTATTTGGAGAAGTGTCTATTCAGGTCCTTTGCCCATTTTTAATTGGATTGTTTGTGAGGTTTTTTGGTGGAGAGATTTATAAATCCTTTATCAATTTTGGGTATTCACCCCTTATCAGATGTATCATTGGTGAATATGTTCTCCCATAGTGCTTTGTCTTTTCATTTTTCAAAAGTGTCACATCTTAAGGAAAATCAAAGAGGTTAAAAGGTAATGTGTAACAGTTGATAATTTGGCAATCACAAAACTGCTTGACACATCCTACCATATAACAGATATTGATCTTCACTAGATGTCAACGGGAAGCCAATTTTCTTTCCATTTATTTGATAAGCACTTACATGTTTCTGTTATTTCATGACTAATAAATGGCCACTGGATTAAAATAGATGCTCTACAACAAAGCCCCTTTACCTCACCATAGAAAGTTCTTATTCCCTAAGATCAGTCAAATTTTTGTCCATTTCTCTTCATCAATACATTCATCCTGAAACTCAACCAAAATATCAAATTTTCAAACGTTAATTTTATTAATCTTTAATTAGACATAGCTGTACTATCTTTCAAACAATCTTTCATCTTTTCTATAGAAATGGCAGCACCTTTCTGTTTTGTTTTGCAACCTTCATCAAAAGATTTAGGCTTTATAGAAGTTTCCATTGGCCACTGTCTGAATTATGGCCTTTACCCCACCTTGCTTTGCAGCTTACTCGTTTTATAAGTCAAAGGGAAAGCATAAGATGGAAGTGGGCGTAAGATGAAAATGGGCATTACAAAAGAAGTGAAGCTGAGAAAAGTTGGCTTCTTGAACTCCTGTGAACAATAGGGAACATCACTCATAAGGAAGCACTTTGCTGGAAGCATTCTTTCAAGAATGTAGTAAGGTGCACAACCTTGGAGAGATAAGGTGCAGCCATGCTACCATAAAGACATTCATTTTCCTCCAGCCTCTATCTATAAGACAAAGATTTCTTTTCTTCTTGCAATACTCAGTGGTGAAGTGACAACATTCATTCTGAACTAACCCTATATTTTCCATCCTAAAAATAGGAAAGGATGCAACCCAAATGCAAAAGAAGGAACCCATGGTCATGAACTGGATTTGGATGAGCAGGACACTGAACTCCTTTTAAAAAGGTGAGAAGAGCACAACAGCTTTCAGTGACACCTAAACCACACTGTCCTCATACAGAACATCTGGTAGCTTTCCATTGCAAATTCTCAAAGGATTTCACACTTATTAAATTCTTATTAAAATTAATAGCAGGCCTGCAAGGCATGGTGATATTTTAACAGCCCTTTATCTGGAAAATAAAATCAGCAGAGATAATAAAGCCACTTTCCACTGTAAGAACCTCAAGGCCAATACTATCTACAGGAAATTAGTTGAATTTATTCCTGGAAAATGTTATTCTTTTCCACACAATATTCACACACTGGTCATTTATTCGTAATGCAATGCCGTAGATATTAAAGATGAATACCTCTAAAGGACTAAAATAGGCATGTCCACAAGACCCAAATTATAATTATGCCCTTTCCATCATCAAATGGTTTCTGTGACTGAAATTTCATTTTACCTGTTGTGTCACTGCCACAGTCGAATGTCACCTGTAACAAAGGTCATCTTTCACATAGCCTAAATCTGCTTTGGGGACTGTCAATCTGCCTAATTAATTTATTTAGAAATGGATATTCTTATTTACCTTGACTTCATCATTTTTCAACATAATCTTTTATAGCCCCACTTCAACTCTGATGCCTATGCCTTCTGTCTCTTTCTTTCTGTCTCTGTGTATCTATCTATGATTCTCTCTCTTTCTCTCTCTCTCTCTCTCTCTCTCTCTCTCTCTCTCTCTCTCTCTCCTCTCTCCCTCTCTCTCTCTCTCTCTCTCTCTTCCTCCCTCCCTCCCTCCCTCCCTCTCGTGCGTGTGTGTGTGTGTGTATGTCTGTGTGGTTAAGTTTTGTTTTTCTTTTAGGTGTATTGCATGTAGCTACTATATATCCTTTTTTCTGTGATGTTTGTGTGTATAGATTATGACTCTTTTTTTCATGAGATAAAACTTATGTAGTGTAAAGTTCACCATTTTAACCACTTTAATGCAGTGGTCTTCAGTATATTCACAATCTGTGTAACCAGCACCATTGAGTCCAGAACATTTTCATTACTCCAAAAAAGAAAGACATTAAGCAATTGATCCCATTTCTTCTCCCAACTGCCTCTGGCAACCACTAATCTTCTTTCTGTATTTTTAGCTATTAAGGACAACTGGAGATCCTCCAAAGTGGTCAGTCCTAGAGGAATAAGAATCACACCTCATATCCAGATTCCCCCTGGTATGGACAATCCCATATAAGTGGACACAGAGGGCCTGCTCATTAACAAGTACAAAATTACCTGAGCAGGAAACTGCAAAATAAAATAAAAGCTACATGTCATAAAAGGTGGAATTAAAGAGCTTTGAAATATCCAAGTATCTTCTACATATTATTATTTGCTATTTGCCACACTCTCCAAAATCACAATTGTAACTCAAAGATCACATCACGTCATCATCTTCACAGTCTCCTTCTATTCCCAAATGACTATCAAAAATTTGCAGACTCTCTAATATGTCTTGCCAGCAGATACATAAATATGGATTGCCAGCAGATACATAATGTATCCACAAATTACTACCCTAAAATCATCTACTGCTTTCTTCCACTCCACCCTAGCCCTTATGCACCTTGAATGCATCATGTCCTTTGCTGGTGCTAGTTCTGTAAGTAAGATATATTTGCTTTTCTGGTCCTCAAAACCTCTTTAAAATAAAGTCAAATGTAATCACCATGCTGTAGTTTCTCCCTATACTCTCACTGATACACCTGTATTTTTAAAACAGCTCTCTTCTGGCATTAATCATATTTCTTTATAGCTATACTAGAGGCCTGGTACACAAAAATTTGTGCACTCAGCGGGGAGAGGGGTCCCTCAGCCTGGCCTGTGCCCTTTCACATTCTGGGACCCTTTGGGTGATGTCCACCTGCTGGCATGCCTGGCCAGCCTGGGTGAGGGGCTGATGGCCGTTTCAGGCTGCCCACAGCCCCTTCAGGGTTCGGGTCCCTACTGAGGTGCCTGGCTGAAAGTAGGTATCTGGGGTTTGTTTATCTTCTGTAATTGAAACTTTGTAGCCTTGAGTAGAGCCCAGGGCCTATAGGGCCCTGGGTTCCTCCATTGCCCTGGGCAACTCCAGCTCCGTGGCTGCCACCATCTTAGTTAATTTGCATATTTCCTCCTGATTGGTTGGTGGGCGTGGCTTGTGGGCATGGCTTGTGGGTGTAACAGAGTGAGGGTCAATTTGCATATTACTCTTTTATTAGATTATATATTTATTTTTCTATATTTACTTATTCTAAAGTGTGATATTCTTGAATATTTTACTCAGTTAGAGATATCTTGTTTAACACAATGGCTAGCACACTCTAGGTTCTGAATACATTTTGGCAGAATTAAATTTTTAAATTTATTTTAGGTAATATGGAATTCACATTGCTTAATAAAAGCTGAAAGTGAGAGGGAGAAAAAAGAAGATGAAATGAAACAAAATACAAATAAGAACATTATCCCCAAGCCCAAGCATAGAGAAAGAATACCTGGACACAAGCCCATCTATCATCTTTGTGACTGCTGAGCCAAGCAGAGCACTCCTGTGTGTGCAGCTGGTGAACAATGCCACGTTAGTGATGAGAGTGGATGGGCATTTGAGGAAACTTGCTGAGTAACATGGATCACTGAAGCAGCAATCCTTTGCAAATCAATTTCAGTGTCTCAAAGGCTGAGTATGTGGTGATATTTCAAAGCAATCTCCAGAGGTGCACTCAAGCAACAGCAGGAGATCCTAAGCTATTATTCCATTTCCACAGACGATCCACACCCAAATGTGATCATGGAAGTATCAGGTGTTGTTTCTATAATTTTTTAAAAGAAAATAAAACCCAAAAAACTTCAGTGAAGACATAAATCAATACTTTTTTTGTCAAGTACAATTTTATTCCTATTCATTAGACCTCCTCTCAGCTTATCACCCCCAATATTCAATTCTATTTACCCAACCACTTACCCCACTCACTGTACCTGATTATGAGATGTTTTGAGTTTATTATACTTAACATTCCTGTTCATATGGGTAAAGAGTTATGTTTTTTTAAATAGGCAAGTAATACCTCTTCCCACTTAGCTGAGATGAAAGAATCAAACATTAGAAAATAATTGTGTGTATTGAGTTGTAGTTTTAATCTTTCTAATGTCAAAGAACTCAGATATTTAAAATGTATCTCATGCCGTGAAATACAGAAACTAAAAACATGCAAGCTTCTTAAGTAAGCAAGGAACAGTGCCTGAAGTAGTAGAAGTAATAGTCGTAGTAGTAGTAGTAGTAGTAGTAGTAGTAGTAGTAGTAGTAGAGGAAGATAAAGACAGAGATGAAGAAGAAAGAGAAGGAGAGAGAGGAGTAGTAGAAAGAAAGGGAGTTAGAGGAAGGGGGATGATGCAACTATCTTGCCTTAGCAAGGCAATAATTTTGAGTGATTCAATTTATCTTTGAGCATGAACTATTTATATTGTGCACTGAAGAACTGATGAGTCTTTTGAGAAGTTTCTGTAATGAACAATCATACTGTTTGCTTAAGCTGGATAGCCCTGAAAGAAAAAATAAATGCTCATTAATTTCTAAGTCATTAATGTAGACAATACTTTCCAGGGTCCAGGCTAAATGTGGGAGAAGAAGGTTCTGGTTCTCACATATATTATCATTATCTAAAAAAAAATTTAAGATGGTTACAGAGAGCTTGATCTAGTTTATGAAATTTTACTCTCTCCTGGAGGTGTTTTTATTCCAAATGATTATCTAAATGTTTTCTAAAGCATTTTCCAAAGAACCTCCATTTCTTCAAGATATAAAAAGAAATTGGTGCTCTAACTGGTTTGGCTCAGTGGATAGAGCGTCAGCCTGCAGACTGAAGGGTCCCAGGTTTGATTCTGGTCAAGGGCATGTATCTTGGTTGTGGGCACATCCCCAGTTGGGGGTGTGCAGGAGGAAGCTGATCAATGTTTCTAACTCTCTGTCCCTCTCCCTTCCTCTCTGTAAAAAATCAATAAAATATATTTTTAAAAAAAACAAATTGGTGAAAATAGTACTATGGTTGAATAAGATTGATAAGTTCTTCTAGATCCTTCTTCTGTTCATACACAGTACAGAATATTATATTCTGTCACACAATAAAATATAAGTGCATCATTTAAGAATACTCTTTAACTTTATCTTGGCAGGCTTGAGTGTTTGAGTTTAAGTGGTTTATTTAGGAAGCTGAGAACTGATTTTAAGAAGCACCATTGGAGTGGTGGGGAAATGAGAAAGGGAAAAGGACAAAAAGCCTTGATGAGCAGGTTACTACTGCAGACAACTGCTGGGAACTCTGGGAGACAGTGTGAAAGGAGCTTCAGAGCTGTTCCACATAAAGGTGATTACAATCCTATCTAATAAAAGAGTAATATGCAAATTGACCATCATCCCAACGCATAAGATGGCCACCCCCATGTGGTCAAAGATGGCTGCCACAATTTGGCTGGCAGGGGAGGGCAGTTGTGGGCTATCAGGCCAGCAGGGAAGGGCAGTTAGGGGTGACTTGGCTGGCAGGGGAGCAGTTACATGTCAATCAGGCTGGCAGGGGAGTAATTAGTGGGTCATCAGGCTGACAGGCAGAGCAGTTAGGGGCAAGCAAGCAGGCAGACAGGCAAGCAGTTGGGAGCCAGCAGTCCTGGATTGTGAGAGGGCAGTCAGACATCACTCGAGGGGTCCCAGATTGGAGAGGGTGCAGGCTGGGCTGAGGGATACACACACACACACACACACACACACACACACACACACCCATGCATGAATTTCGTGCACCGGGCCTCTAGTCTGTAAATATTTATGCTCAAATTCCCATTTCTCTTTGATTGAGAGCTGTTCTTAGAAACCTTAATTCCCCCAGCATTTCTGACTTGCCCTGGACAAGGACTAATAGGAAGCCCTCAGGAAGAAAGAGCCATAGAATTTCAAAATGGATCATCATCAACATGTTCTTGCACCAAAACAGCAAGTGCTATTTCAACAGTGAGTGTTGAAAAGGATATTCTTGGAGCTCCAATAGCATCTGCTACAGTCTGCCATTTGCAATGCACAGATTCACTCATCTCCCAAGATAACTTCAATTTTTACATCACTACTTCTTTAAGTTGATGGTCCATACCAGTGTCTAAAAGACAAATAAGACTTACAATGAGAAGGTTAATGGGGACTTGAAACTGGAAATATAATGGGGTAAGCTACAGTCCTCAGCACTGCAGCTGACACTGAGGCTATAACAGACATTGTGCATGTGCTGCTACCACTCACTCCACTCATTCCAAGTACCTTAGTCAGTACTTTCACCTGCCCCTGGGAAGTCCAAGTCCTGCTTATTGCTTATTACATCTTTGTGTTGTTATGAAAACCTCAAGAAGAATCCCAGAGAATGTGGGTTTCCAACATAATCCTCCCTGTCTTTATTACACAATAGCAAACTCACCTTGTTTTAATGGGAGTTAATGACTTCTTAGCACAGTAATTCCTTTTGTTGCCTGTTAATCTAATAGCACAAAGAACCTCAACTGACCTGGCAGCAGCTATTTATTGAGACTGTTACTGTGTCCCCTGGTAGAAATACCCAATCTCTCCCCCAAAGATCAGGACCTTTAATCCAGCAGAGGGCACAGGAAGCAAAGTTTCTTCAAGCAGGTCACTAGGAATGGTGAAAGGGGTCTCCCAATCTTCACCCCAGGTCCTGGATGCTTGTATTCTGTTGCAAACACAGCATCATATAGTTTGCCTTTGGATAAAAGTGATACAGATGTGAAAGGATAGCACCTCAATTCTGCAAGGCTGTACTTCACTGTTCTTTTAAAATGCTATCCCAATCTCATTAGGCCAGCTACTTCAAGGTTAAATAATATATATGGTAGGACCAGTGAAATTCATTATCATTTGCCTCCTTTGCCAAAAAGTGGATTCCTGGGTCCAAAACAATATTATGAGATACCATACATGTGAGTTCTCAGATAACAGGCAATTGAGAAAGCGTCAGCAAAAGAAAATCAATACCCAGAATTCATATAATTCCCAGTGAGGAAAAGTCACTGTCACCTCCAGAGTTCAGTGCCACCTCCTGGCTTTTGTCTAGACTGTTTTACTTGGGTAATCCCAAGAAGTGTTGGATGGGGAGAAGTGATGTGACGCAGGAAACCAATACAGTGTGTGTGTGTGTGTGTGCGCGCGCGCGCGCACGCACGTGTTAATGAGCGAGACACCATTGTGCGCAGCAGAGACCCAATCTTACTGAGGATCTCTTGAAGACAGTATGGAATATGCTTCAGAGTTGCCCCACCCAAGGGATAAGAAAACCAGGGTATTTATACCCCAACTTTCATTCATATTTCTCCTGATAGCATTAATTCTCCAGAACTTATTGTATGCCTTGTGCAAAGGCTAAAAAAAAGCCCTCAGGCAGAGAGATACTATGGCACCTGGGCATATAATGAAGTACTGAATACAGATGAGACGTAGGCAGGGCAGCCACAGAGCCTCTTACACTCAGCATTTGACAAGATAACCCTTACCTTAAGAGCAGAGAAGATATTCAGCTGGTTTTTTAGGCCCCATTCCAGGTGTTTATACTGGTGTTTCTTCTGATTGGTCAGTAGTTGTGCTCTATTGATTAATTCTAATGCACGTCACCTTCTTTAAAGGTATGCACTAACTCCCTAGTTGGGTTTTAAAACCCAGTATAGGATGAACTGTGGTTCAAAACCCAGAGGTAAGAAAAAGAGCTCTAAACACTTGACAAACACAGGCAGTTATCAGCACCCTGGACACTTTTTTTTTTT
>PVJC01015777.1:0-34593 GCA_004026665.1 Murina feae | reverse complement strand
ATTTGATATTTTCAGAGCCTCTCTCTCGCTCAGCAATTCCTTCGTTTATCCCATATTGACTCCCCACTTTTTCCACACTCTTCAGGCACTGCTCACCCCCACTCCATGTTCTCTGCCTCTGCATGCCTTCTGCTTTCCTGGGAAAACTGCTGTGATCTATTCTGGTGGGTAGGAGCAGATGTGGAAGCCTCAGCCTGGAGTCCCATGGTACTCAACTGAGAATTCTGCTGCTCACTGTGAGTGACCAGCCTTAATATTTTATAGTCTCTCTCTCTCTCTCTCTCTCTCTCTCTCTCTCTCTCTCTCTCTCTCTCTCTCAAAGGTATATATATTTACCTTTGTATCAAGTATATATATATATATATATATATATATATATATATATATATATATAGAGAGAGAGAGAGAGAGAGAGAGAGAGAGAGAGAGAGAGAGAGAGAGAATGATGATTCTCATGGGACTGTGGTGAGAATATGTGAAGGAAAGAGTGTGAAGTGTTAAATATATTGTCTGGCACATAGAAAACACATAAATAGATGTTAGCAGAAAAATCTTCACAGTTCTCTGGGTCTTCGCCCCCTGTTCTCAGAGAAAGAAGGGACTCTTCTTTTTCTGAGGCTATCACAACTCCATTTCTGTCTGTTACTGGCTTAAAACAATAGAGAAGAATTTCAGGTTCCTGTAATTGGAAGAAGTCTAGAGGGAGGTCAGGCTTCAGCAACTCCGCAGGGCCACACTCTGCCTCTCTTCTCCGCCCTTGCTGCCATCAGCTTCAGCTTCAGGTTAGAGCCCCTCAGGATTGCAAGCCGGTTTTAGTGGTCCAGGGCCCCCTGCTTCCTTTTGCACTTTCAAGCAGAGTGAGAGTCGCTTCCAGAACTTCTCTCAGAAGAGCAAGGAAGCTTCCTTTTCAAAACCTCTCATACCTCCCAGGTCTAAATGGGGAAAAATGCCTTCCCTAAATCAGTGACCATAGTTGGGTGATAAATTCATATTATTTTAGGCTTGAACTCCATACTCTATTTCTAGAAACAGGGTGGAGTTGAATTTCTCTGATGCATATAGGGTTGGGGGACCCAGGCAGCATTGTCCTATCGCACATTTCCAGGAGGCCTAATTCATGTGGCTTTCTATTCTGGAACTGTGTTGGAGGCCATCCACATATAATACAGTGGAACTAGTTCTCTATGGATTTATTCTGCTGGTGGTGTTGGACTTGGAACATTGTACTTGAAATTTAGGGTAGTTACCACAAGAAGAGATATCAGATATTTGTAAGGTCATTACTAAGTCCACTCTACCACATGCCTTTGAGTCCATCTTTTTCTTCTTCCTAGAAACTCTTCTCATTAACTTATCTTTTCCCCTAAATTACCATCAGGTAATTAGGTCACTTGTTTATGATCATTCTTTTTCACCCAAAATCAAAACCAAAAATTAAAATCAAATCAAGTTAAAATTTGGCAATCAAAGCTTCCCAAACCTGCTAATCCACCAAGCTGCCTGACCTTCCCACCACAGTGAGCAAAAGCTCGTGTATCTTTATTGCCTAAACTAGTGACATGGTTCACAAAATTCGTGCACATTAAAAGGGAATTAATTAGAGGAAACATTTTAATATTGCTATTTGCCCTTTCTCTATAATAGAAGTGTCAGAGATGAAAAAAATTAGTAAAATGTATATGAAAATCTTCCTCCTGTCAGAGTCTGGGTGCACCATGGAACCAGAGTCAAGTCCCCACCCACCCACATGCACCTTGAAGTCACAAGAGACCCAGATCTGACCAGCCCCACCCTCATTGGGCTAGATCCAGTCCCAGCTGGCCCCACCCCCATCAAGCCACACTGGTTGGGCAGTACAGCTTCAGGTCACCTGGCCTGGCATCAGGGTGCGGGGTGTGCCTTGAGATACCCTGGCCCAGGCCAGGGGATGCAGCCTGAGGTCCCCCATCAAGCCCCACCAAGTCGGAGGTGCAGCCTCAGGTCCCCAGCCCAGGGAGGGGTGCATGGCCTGAGGTCCTCCCGCCCAGGCCGGGACAGGGATCACACCCTGAGGTTCCCTGACAAACTCCTCCAGGTGGGGGGACGTGGCCTGAGGTCCCCTGTCAAGCCCCACCAGACGGGGGGCACAGTCTGAGGTTCCCTGCTCCCACCCAGTGCCATGCAGCTTCAGGTCCCTGCTGATTGCTCATTATGCTTGTTACAGGAACTCGGTCTCTGCTGTAGGTGCAGCCATCTTGTATTACAGAATCCCTGCCTCCACTGTAGGCTCAGCCATCTTGACTGTTATGACATGATGGTCAGTTTGCATATTCCATCTTTATTAGATAGGATGTGGTAATCTTGTTTCTGCCCCAGCCACCCTGTAAACTGATTCAAATGCCATTGGTCAGTTTCAGCTTCTCTGATCACCACTCTCCTTGAAACTTTCTCCTCCTTTTTTATACTTATTTGATCAATACTTATCGCCCACTTGCCATGTACCACATGCTGGGGTGGATGCTGAGAATGCAAACATTGAGAATTGTTTAATTCTCAAGGAGGATATAAAGGCAGTGGAAAGATAGGGAAACAATAGGCAAGGAACATAGTGGAGGCCTGTGAGAGGAGGAAGCATTTAAATCTCTTAGGAGTCAGAGAAACTTCAAAAAGAGGCAATTCTTGGAGTGTTTTTAAGGAAAAGTAAGGAGTTTATCCATTGGGAAATGTCAAAGACACAGAACAGTGTGGTATGATCAGGTGGCTTGGTATGGGGGGAGGGTGGTAGAGGATGTGGGGAGCGGCAGGAGAGGGTTTGGATGGTGACATAGATCATGTGTAGCCATTGGATAACGCTGAGTCATTTAATAAGATGATCAGGTTTATATTTTAGGGAAATTGTTTTGGTGGAATACTGCCAGACGGAATAGGAAGGCAGGCAGGTGGCCAGAAACTGAAGAATTAAGGGTGCTAAAGAATTCACATAAAGATGATCATGCTTCTGAACTACAACTATGGTGCTAGGTGTGAAAGAGTAGAATAAATTAAAATATGTTAAAAAATAAAAATCTCCAGCGTGTAGTGTGGGATAGGAAGGAAGAACCAGTAAAAAATGGTGAAATCAAGTGGGAAGAGAAATGCAATGATGTCAAATAGTGCAGAGAAGTTAGTCAAGAAAAGGACATAGAATATCCCTGGCTTCTCCTTACTTATATGACCAGTTCTCACTCACAATTGGGCTCCTAGCCCTGCCCCTCAGCAGAGGTGCTGATCAGTAGCAGAGCTGGAGCAGACATCTATCTCTACATTCTCTCCTTCACAACACCATCTAATCTCATGGATTCTGAAGTTACAGCTATGTCATCAGGCCCAAATCTACATATCTGAGGCTGCCTTTTTTCTTTCTTTCTCAAATTTCAATGCCAATTTCCAGTTGCTTCCTCAGTGTTCATCTTAGATGCCCGTGTATGCATCTCCTACTAAACTGAATCATCATTCTCACATCTCCAACTAAACTGAATCATCATTTTCTCTCCAAACTTATTTCTTCTCCTCTGTCCCCTAATCTATTAATGAGACTACTGTCCTTTTCTGTCATCTTTGCATCTTTATTAGTTCATTCATTCACCCATCAAATATTATTGAGAACCTAAAATATCTCTTGAATTCTTCTGTGTGCTGTGCTAAAGCAATGACCTAAACTAAGTTCTTGCCCATATAGAGCTTCTAGTGAGAGAATACATATTGTATTAAATCAGAAAAGTGCAATGTTTAAAGTAAACTAGGATAGAGAGCATAAGATTGACAGAGTGCTTGCGGCCCACATTCAATCAGTTGGCAAGTCCTTTCCCTCCCCTTTAAATGTCTCTGGCATTTATCCTCATCCCTCTCTTCCCACCCTGTCCAAGTTCTGCCTTCAGTGCCCCTCATTAGACAAATGGCAATAGTGTTCTAGTTCAACCCAATTCATTTGGAAAAAAGATAAAAGCAGTATGTAAGTGAATCATTACCACACGCATTAGACTTGATACAGATTCAGAAGCAAATTCTAAAAGTTCTGCAATTTAGAGTTATGAAATAAACATCCAAACCACTCAAATGTAAAACAAAATTATAAAATCCACATGAAAGTAATAACTAAGCATGGAAAGTCACAGAATGGGTAGGTCACTTCCGAAGGACACTCGGTGGATGTGGTGGTGTCAAAATACCACTTGAGAGCAGATTGGACTCTCATTGGGTTTGGGGAGGCAGCTGGGAAGAAAAACGCATTTCAAATGGAAGACACTGGATGAGAAAGGGAGGAGTGTGGGAAAGCACGAATGTCCCGATGATAGTGGGCAGTGCCATTTTGGGGAACATGGATTGCTGGTAGAGAAAGCTGAGGCTAGGAAGATAGAGTAGGACTATTCTGTGAAGAGTCTTAAAGGCTGGTCTAGTAAATTTGTATATAATTCATTAAACAATGAAAATTCAATTTTTTCTCTTTGGTATATACATGAACTTTTTAATTGTTAACTTATCAACTTATGGAATACTTGTGAGACCACTACCTACGACTGTGCTAGAAGATTGGTATTTTAGTAAGAAATTACACAAAATATGTGTGTTGGAATAGTGTCTTATGATATGAAAGCTAAGCAAACCTTGGTAAATGGTGACATGAATGCATTTATTTCCAAAAAAATTATGTTCCTGAGGTTTGGAATATTTTAGGTTTCCCATTATTTTGAAATTAGATAAAGACTGCAGTGAGCCAGCTTATAGATTTCTATTTCTGTTAACTTAGAGAATGAAAAAGCAAGTGCTCACTTGTGGCCGTTATAAAAATTCTGTGAATTGGCAGAGTCTATGAAACATGAGAAATTTTAAAAAGAATTTTTAGTAGAGTATCTCCAGATCTGGATGAAAATGCCATAAATATGGTTTCTTCCAAAGGTATGTTAATAATTATTTCTAGAATGAGACATTAATTTCCAAAGAGGTTCTAATTTGTCTTTCTAAACAAAAGACTGAATTGTTTAGTTTAAATTTTGCATCCTCTTACAAAAGGAAATTCTCATTTAGAGAATTTACAAAAGTAAATAAACCAGTTGAAGTTTCCAATCTAGAACCATGTGTTGCATTGATGACTTGTCACAACAATCAGCATTCTGGTTTAGCTTCCACATTATTCTATGCCACGGACAGTCTCTTGAAAGTATAGATTTGATCATGAGTATAGTACTAATATTCTACTATCTGAATAGATCTGAAGTCCAATATGCTTTCAAAATTGGCCAACCTTACCAGGGAAACATAAAGAAAGGTCTCCATAGTTTCAGAGAATCAATAGTGCCCTCTAAAGGAAATCCATGTGAGGTACATCTAATATCCAGGTTTAATTCAGCATTTATTCTGACAAAATGTTACTTAATTGTAACTCACAAAATGAATTTAAAATTATAAAAACAATGAGACAAGCCCTAGCCATAGTATCACAGGCAGCAGCCCATACCAGTTCTGGTGGGGGAGAGCAAAAAGACCATTCTTCCACAACAGTTGCCTCTGTTTGCCATGAACTGTTGTCACCATCTTTGTGGAAAGTTCCTGGAAAGGGAAAGGTGATGATATCTGAGCTGGGGCTTGGACGCCCTGAACTCTGAGAGATGGGACATTCAAAAAGGGATCCAGGTAGCTGTCTTGGGAAAGTGTGCTACACTGCAGGGGAAATGTGTTGAATTGAGGGCTGAGAAGGCCTTGTCAGCTTTTTGCTCAGGACCAGTGCTGACATGCTGGATATTGGGAAGACTGCCAAGTCAGCTGAATTAGAAGAGGACAGGCAATGTAGTCTGGCTGAAATGCATGAAATTGACAAGAAAAAAGTGATATGAAGCATTCATGGATTTTTATTTGTCCATCTAATTTTGTGGTTTATCTTACACTTGTTTCCTTTATCCATTTTTTAAAATATATTTTTATTAATTTCAGAGAGGAAGGGAGAATTCACAAATTTCTTGATACTGTTAAAATGAATATTGGGCAGATCGTTATGTTGTTGTTATTGATTAGAGGTGGAATGAACCTCGAAGACTAATATCTTAGAGACATAAAAAGTCAGTAAGCACAGATGACTGTTAATCCCAGATACAATACCGCAGAATTATTATTGTAAAAAACATGGTTGAGAATGGAGTTTAACATGTTCAGCGCCATGTCTGTCACTGGTGACTGACACTACACTTTCCGCCTGGACTGGTCAGTCACTGGTGCCGCTAGCATATCGGTGAAATCGGATATTGCGGGCTAAACAGAAAGGAAGACAAAATAGGCTTGGCGCTTAATGTATTAAAGTATATCATTTCTGCCCAGCTGTCATGGCTCAGTGGTTGAGCATTGACCTATGAACCAGGAGGTCACAGTTCAATTCTTGGTTGTGGGCTCAATCCCCAATAAGGGGCTTGCAGGAGGCAGCCGATCAATGACTCTCTCATCATTAATATTTTTATCTCTCTCTCCCTCTCTCTTCCTTTGAAATTAATAAAAATATATATTTTTTAAATGAAATATATCATTTCTTCTGTTACCAAAACTACACATTGAGGGCATTGTGTACATTTTTAAGATTTTTCCTCCGGTGTTCAGGCCAGCTTTATTAAACAATAAAGATTGCAGGTTAGGTTGGTACTTAGCATATGTGCCTGTAGCATGTGCAATAACTTACTCTGCACATTAAAATATTATACTTCACCTGAGCCTCAGAATAACCTTGTGAGGTCAGCAAGGCAACTATTATAATAGCAGAGCAAGAAAAAAAAACCCTACAAAACTCATGACGTATGAGTAGGATTATGTGGGAAAATGACTTTTCCAACATATTTTTCCCTATTTATTGATTGCAATGTTAAAACAGTGGAAGATGTAGTAAGTGATTCATCAGCCACAGTCAGCAAAGCTGTTTTCCAGTTTGTGGGACAACCCAGGTTCAACGGCACATTTCAGCAGAGACAGCTGTGGTTAGTAGAGCACAGCAATAGTACTGCACCATCTTAATTAGATGTGACACATTCGCCTGAAGAAATCTGAGGATTGTGGCAAATGGAGTCACTCTTAGCAGGTTCCTCAAACTACAACCAAAAACTAAAGGTGCATCGTCAGAGCAGCAGGTGTGTGGGAGCCGCTGGAAGCAGTTGTATCACTATATAGACTCACAGGCCTCCTAGGATGCATTTCGAACTTCACAGGGTAGAGTTAAAGGGGGTTTTAAATGTTCATTTAGGTTTTCCTTCCAAATGGCTCTTGGAAAAGACAGATCCCGGAAAGTATAGATTTCTTTAAATCTCCAGGGCAGGAGGTAACACAAAATCCTTCCTCCTATGATTTATTCCTTTTAGCTAAGAGGTTATTTGAAAGTAGGTGCCAAAGGCATACTTCTCAGGCGTTTATCACCAGTGCAGCGTGGCATAGTGGCTGGCTGGGCTGGAACCACACAGCTCCTTGGGTCTGACTGCCCTGTTTCAGTGTACAGTTTTCTCCCAGCATTTTCAGAATTCTCTTCTGGAACCAAGGTCCCACTTCTGGAAAATTGGCTCTTGATAAAGATGACTGCTCGTGGGGGCTTCTAGATGGGTGAGCAAGAAAGTTTCTAGCTCGGGCAACATTGAAATCACTTAGGTACAAGAGAGGGTCAGAAGCCGTCTGCCCTTAGTGCTTGGCCACTGAGCAGAAACATGGTTTCTGTTTTAGGCGCTGAACTTTGGGGCCTGTATCCCTGATGGGGGTGAGGGCTTTGAGTTCCTACTATCCCCACACCACCGGGTCTTATCACTGTCACAACCCACCCCCACTTGTCCTGTTAATTACTTTATTGCTCTACATGGCTGTCAGTACTTGGACACGTACCATTTGGCAGGAACATACCTCTATAAGGCAGGCAGGGCAAGGGCTATTATCCCTACTTTGCTGCTGGAGAAACTCGATGATTGGGCCTAAGGGCACTGTGCTAGCTAACAGCCTTGGCTCCGACCCCGTAAGCCAATGTTCCTTGCGCATATTATTTACCCACTCTCCTTCTGGTCCTGTGCCAGGTGTCAGTGGGGCAATCCGATAAAATAACTAACAGCAATGAGGGGAGACCTGAAGTACTTCCCTTTGGTCTCTTCTCTCTGAGAGCTGTCTGGAGTCAATATCTTGAAATGCTCACTTCTTGGTAAGAATTTTAGGCTGAAAGAAAAACCAGAACTTTCTTATGACTTTTAGGGGTGATGAGAAACAGTGAGCAAATGTGCATTTTTAATGTGTCTCAGATAGGGTGATCAGGAACACCCCCCCCCCCCCCCCGAGCGTTGGCTGTTCAGGAACACTCGCTAAGATCACAGGATTCTGCTGTCAGTTCTGAGTATCAGGAGACAGGGCTTGGATACTGCATCAGTTACAGAAAGGAACTTGACCCATACATATGAAACCCTTTGCCAGAACATTGTAATTCTTCAATAAGGGAGTCCTTCGGCATGTTTCTTATGAATAATCAGGCAATTACTCCAGCAAATTTTATTTCTATTTACTGGATTTGAGCGCTGTTTTGATGACCAGAGCAGCAGGAACTGTTTTGGGAACAACTTTGAAGCGCTGTGAGAAAGGACAAGGAAAAAAAGAGTGGACAGGAATCAATGAGATGGTTGACCTATATAGCCTTGTTCCAGAATATTCATGGTAAGCAGAACTGCTTAGTGAGAGAAAGGAAATAAATCCTGAGTCCTGTTCTGGAGCCCTACCCATCACACCAGAGCATCTGCCTTCCATTAGACTAGCTCATCCCAGGAGTCTAAATTCTACTAGTCAGGGAGTCATAGTTTTCTTGAGCTCCAAAGACTGGGAAGCTAAAAATGACATTCCCCAGATTTGTTCACACCTAGGGTTCTGGATGTAATGAGATGCAGCTATGTTCCTTCAGTTTGGGGGATGTTTTCTGCTGGTAACCAAGACCATAAAAACCTTCAAGAATGGTCTCAAAGGCAGCAGGAACCAGACTCCGGGCTCTGTGACCAGCTGCTGTGATAACAGTGGCCTCTACATCTGGCTTTTAATTCCCTGAATTGCAGCTGTGCTAACATGTGCTCAGAGTCAGGTGGCCTCCTGGTTGTAGCAGAAGGGTAGTTCCGGGTGGACTGGCAGGCAGTGTTCTGGGAGTCAGGCGCAGAGCCCAATCCGTAGCCTGCTCCTCCCCTTCTTCTACTTACAGAAGCACATTGTTCCTGGTGTTAAATCCTTTCTGTGCAAAATATCTAGAGTAATTTCCATGTTGTGCACTAAACTCTGATACATAGACTACCAGGAAAAATGAAAGAGGCCTGCAGTGAACATGTCCCATTGACATTTTCATTTCGGCAATAAAGACAAAATCTAGGCAAATACAGAAGTTACTAATGGGAGGAAATCTGAGTTAGAATAAGGGTTCTTCTCTATTTAGTGTTAATTAAATACCAAGAGAATGGTGTTAGTATCAAATTTAGAAAGTGATACATGCTCCTCTCAGAGATTCATAATCTGTAACTGTGCAGTGCAAACCCTGAGAAGCTTGCAATAGAGACGCGCGCGCCATTGTGCTTAGCTTTGTATTTTCCAAACTCATTCAAAATGGCAGTCATTATTTGGGAAATGCTAAGTTGACTTCCATTTAAGAAAAACAGTAACTATTCCTTTTTTTTCTTGTCAGATCTTGGTGTGGGGGGTGTGTGTGTGTTTATTGTTTAAAGTATTACATAATGTCTCCTTTTTCCCACATTGACCTCTCCCAGGCTGTTCCCACCCCGCCAGCACATGCCCTCACCCCCTTACTGTCTGTGTCCACGGCTTATGCTTATATGCATGCCTACAAGTCCTTTGGTTGCTCTCTTACCCCCAATCTCCGCTGCCTTCCCTCTGAGGTTGGATAGTCTGTTGGATGCTTCTGTGTCTCTGGATCTATTTTTGTTCATCAGTTTATGCTGTTCATTATATTCCACATATGAGTGAGATCATGTGATATTTATCTTTCTCTGACTGGCTTATTTTGCTTAGCATAATATACTGCAGGTCCATCCATGCTATTGCAAATGGTAAGAGTTTCTTTTTTTTTTTTTTTTACAGCAGCATAGTATTCCATGGTGTGGATGTACCACAGTTTTTTAATCCACTCATCTGCTAATGGGCACTTAGGCTGTTTCCAAATCTCAGCTATGGTGAATTGTGCTGCTATGAACATAGGGGTGCATATGTCCTTTCTGATTGGTGTTTCTAGTTTCTTGGGATATATTCCTAGAAGTGGAATCACTGGGTCAAATGGGAGTTCCATTTTTAATTTTTTGAGGAAGTTACATACTGTTCTCCACAGTGGATACACAAGTCTGCATTTCTACCAGCAGTGCACGAGTGTTCCTTTTTCTCCGCATCCTCTCCAGCACTTGTCATTTGTTGATTTGTTGATGATAGCCAACCTGACAGGTGTAAGATAGTACCTCATTGTTGTTTTGATTTGCATCTCTCGGATGATTAGTGACTTTGAGCATGTTTTCATATGTCTCTTGGCCTTCTGTATGTCCTCTTTCACAAAGTGTCTATTTAGATCCTTTGCCCATTTTTTTTTATTGGATTCTTTATCTTCCTTTTGTTAAGTTGTATGAGTTCCCTATAAATTTTGGAGATTAAACCCTTATTGGATATAACATTGGCATATATGTTCTCCCATGAAGTGGGCTTTCTTGTTGTTTTGTTGATGGTTTCTTTTGCTGTGCAGAAGTTTTTTATTTTGATGTAGTTCCATTTGTTTATTTTCTCCTTAGTTTCCATTGTCTTAGGAGCTATATTGGTAAAGATGTTGCTACACCATATGTCTGGTATTTTGCTGCCTATGCATTCATTGGTTGCTTCTTGTATGTGCCCTGACCAGGGATCGAACCCACAACCTTGGTATATAAGGATGACACAAATCAACTGAAATACCTGACCAGGGCCTAATTCCTGAACAAGTTAATCCATCTTCCACATTAGTATAAAAATGACTGTTTCAAATGAAAATCTTATGTCATCTAAAAATCCTCTTTTGACTTCTACTAAGTTGCATTATGGTATATAATAAAAATCCCACAAACTCATGTTAAATGAATAAATATATAGGCAATTACATGATGGGAAGTGAGTAGATTCAGACAGCTATTTTGAGACTTGCTGGCCATAAAACAATTGTTAGAAGAAATGCCAATCAGTTAAAGACATTTTATTGTCCTTAAACTCTGAAACAATTGTCTATATCACATCAAACTATTAAAAGTTTTTCTTTTTCTTTATTCTTTTTTCTTGATTTTATTTTATTAAATCAACCTGAGATAATTATCATACTTTATATGAAAATTTGAAATTATATATACCAATAAATAATCATAATAACAGCAATAGGATTACTACAGTGCTACAGATATAATGGAAGAGGTGTTTCATAGTGGTAATTTAAAATTAAGAATTATTTCAACTCCAAATCCATATACAGTGTACAACACAAAGGAACACTCGCCCTAAAATAAAAGTGGCTAATTCTCATCCATTAAATTGTTATTTAAAACACATCCTTTGGAAGTGTATCCAAAAACATTTCTGTAAAGCTAAAAGCATCTAGAGATATATAGCACTCATCGTGCTACAAATTTGAATGCAATCCTGATCTGTATTTTTATGAATTAGTAAAGCTGTTACTTGGGCAATCTGAGTTTTGCAGTTAATCAAGAGAATTGTATCTTTAAGAGAGTATCCTAGCAACCTTTCAGCTGCTAAAGGAAGACACAATGACAATATATACCAATTTAATTATGCTGCTGGTCTCCATCAAACTGCATTTAATCAGAAAGATACTTAAAAACAGAGACAGAAATTAAGCCACAGCTGAACATGAGAACCCCTACTGGTGAAGGGGTTTAAAGAAAGACTCTCATAACTAAATGAGAACTTTTATTCTGGAACATATTTAGCAATAAGCAGAGCAACAGTGAAATTGGTAAAGTTATGGCTGCTTGTGGGGGTGTCAGAACCAATATGTTAATTACTCTAAGAGATCATAGTCCCAGGGCCAAAATTACACTGGGATAATCACAACTTTAGAAATAAATTCAAAACTTGCAATCCCACTACATTTTCAATGGCCCATCCAAACGTACATTTTCCAGTGGCAATGTATTGTGTGGGATTTAAGTCCAGGAGAAATATGATTTTCTTGAGTACACATTTGGAAATATAGTTAATTACATCACCACTACCATCTCCAGCCACCACTTCCATCCGCATCACCACCACTATCTCACACAGCTCAACACTTGGCACCATCTTTATCTGTTTGTATTTAACAGACTATACAGAATAGGTCTAGACGAGGTGGAGTTCTTTTGATAATATACTCACAAAGCAAGGAAGCCAGAGAAAGACAGATGGAGAATTTGTTTAGCAAACAACATCCAGCCTCATTAAAATGTGACCCACTTTGTCGATAAACACTTTTTCTGGATGTATATAGGAATTCTTGTTTTGTCTTCACAGATGCTAAGGAGTGGACACATGAGAAATTTGAATACTTAGTTCTAATTTTTCTTTTATCTAACACATTCCCTGCATATAGGCTAATTTCTTTTAGATAATTTTAATATTTTAGTGTCTCAAGCACAGACGCTATTTGCCTAGACCATTAAGTACACACACACACACACATTGACACATTATCTCAAACTTCAGAAAAACTTTTTAAAAATATTTTTATTAAATTTATTGGGGTGACACTAGTTAACCAAATTATAGGTTTCTGTTGTACAATTCTGTAATACATCTTCTGTATATTGCATTGTCTTTACTACCCAAAATCAAATCTTCTTCCCTCACCATACATTTGACCCCCTTTACCCTTTACTACCTCCCCCTATCCCCTTCCCCTCTGGTAACCACTATATTGTTGTTTGTGTCTGAGTCTTTGTTTTTTGTTTGTCTTATTTGTTCATTTGTTACTTTCAGTTTTATATACCAACTAGGGGCCCGGTGCACGAAATTCGTGCATGGGGTGGGGGGGTGGGGGGAGACAGTCCCTCAGCCTGACCTGCACCCTCTCCAATATGGAGTTCTTGGAGACTCTCACAATCCAGGACCTCTGGTTCTTAACCACCCTCAGCTTCCACCTGCAAACCGCCCCAGAGCCCAGGCACCCGCACTGAAGGCTCAAGCCTCCGGTGCGGGTGCCCGGTCATCAGGGCTTTGCAGGCCGCTGCCTCCGGACAGGCTTCTTCCCCGTAGGCTCGCTCTTGGGGAAGGGTGGGGGGGGCAGACAGGAAGAGCTTACCGGCTTGCTTGCTCCTGGATCCTGAGGCAGAGAGAGGTCTTTCCTCTGCCCTGCTGGACCCTGGGGTTGGGGCCTCCGCCATCTTGTCTGGGCTAATTTGCATACAGTTACTCTGATTGGCTGGTGGGCGTGGCTTACCCCTGTCCCGAAGAAATGGTTAATTTCAATATTACGCTTTTATTAGTTAAAATATGAATGAAATCCTATGGTTCTTTCTGCCTAATTTATTTTGCTTAGCATGATATGCTCAAGATCCATTCGTTGTTGTAAATTGCAGTATTTCATTTTTTTCTTATGACTAATATTCCATTGTATATATGTTCCACATCTTCTTAATCCAAGCATCTATCGAAGGACACTTTGGTTGTTTCCATGTATTGGCCATGTAAATAATGTAAAATCACTGGTGATGGGGGGAGGGGAGGAGTGAAGGCAGAAGAGGTGGAAGAGAGCATAGAAAGCATAGAGGTGGTGATGGAAAAAATAAAATAAAATAATTTAAAAATAGAGAAGAAGACAATAACTACTTCAACTTAAAAATGAACTCACAACACAAATAGGTATAATTTGTGACAACAAAAACAAAAAGGGAAGGGTAAGAGTCTGAATTTGCAAAGGGAAAATTTAACTTCAATTTAAGAAGTTTACTGCTTTAAGAAAATGCATGCTCACAAAAAAAATCAAATTTAAACTACCTTGATTCGTTTTTCTTCAAGAAATGTTGCAGGGCAGTGTTTTAACGGTTGGGGATTACAGGCTGTGATGGAGGAATGCCACATGACCTATCCAATGCTTTTGGTGCTGGTTATTCCTGGCAAGTTCAAGTCTGACATATTAACAGAAAACTGACTTAGCAACTAGAACTGGCTGCAACCATGAGAAAAGATAGCGTGTGTGTTTTCTAGCCCCAGCAGTGTGCAGTGTGAGGGAGTCCATACACGACGCCTGCACACTGTGAGCACAAGTGCCTAGGGTCTAGATTTGAATCTGGGAACCCCACAGGTAGCCCTTTCTGCCTGTCACAGAATGCTCCTCTCACACCACCTACTAGTGCTGGCTTAGAGCAGCGGTTCTCAAACTTGAGTTGCGTCAGCATCTGGAGAGCTTTACGAAATAGGCTCCCACCTGAAGTTCTGATCCAGGACGTCTGCAGGGAAGCCCACCAATTGGCATTTGTAGCAAATTCTCTGGGGACACTGCTGGGACTCTTGCGGGGGTCACTTTGGGAACTGCTACCTAAAATTACAAGCAAATGTGTCTATTTAAATGAGGCTGAGTCTATTCTTCAAGAAGAAATCTGTGGTTATTGTCCAGGGACATTATTTTCTGCCTAGGACCAAGGAGTGTATAGTTGTTTTAAAACTAGACGTCAGAGTTGTGGGCTTCATGGATCTGGCCCCGGTGAGGATGTCTGAGGTGATGAAGTTAACAGATTTTCCTGCCTGTGTTCTTTGGTTCTATGGATTCTGTTTCTCTACTGAAGGATATTTTAGGTCAGAACTTACAGATTTGTGCTGATTGTTTGAAGGAGCCTCTGTAAGTGCTTAGGAGAGTAAATAGTACAGATATCACTGATATTAGAAGCACATAATAAAGCTAAATTTAAAATTGGGGCAAGTTCTTATGGAAGAAAAGGACTTTAATAAACCTTTGTTTCTACAGATACCCCAGTTTTTTCAGTCTCCCTGATGGTCTGTGTAGGCTGAATCAGATTGCTTTTATCGGAGGTAAAAAACCTGAAGTCTATGATGCCCTGTTACAGACTGTGTTGAAAGTGTACCCAACCAGGACGTACAGCAACTGGTTCAGGAATCTGGGAATTTGATATTCAGGTCAGTTAGCGAGAGAAGAAAGGCAGCCGCCTCTGGCCATGCTGCTCAGGGCTCTCGCAGGCTCCCCTGGCAGGTGAGCTGCATCCTGAATTCTCCTGGCCTGCCTTCAGACCACGGTATGAGCTCCCGATTTCTAGCGATTGCTCCTCCATGGAAACGGCCTATAAAGCAAAACTATGTGTACAAACTGCTTCTCCCACAGGCTGCTTGTCCGTGGAAGCGGCCTGATGTCTTCTATGGAAGACCGTCACCTCTGCAGGGCCTGTAAAGACAGAAGCCGTTTCGGAGATTGCAGCGTATAGGGTGAAATAGCATGTTTAGTTTTTTAAATCCCATACTGACCAGCTTCTCTTGTTTAAAAAGTTTGGGGTGTCAATATAGAAATGAAAGAAAATGCTTAATAGGAATGCTCTCTCTGCTTACATGCCTCATTATTTTACCTCTCTTCTCTCAAAAATCGACTCCTTTACTCCGTATGGCGACCTTGTAAAATATGATTGGTATCATTTCACATTTAAGGAAACTTAAGAAAAGTTAAATTATTTGACCCAAGTTGTAATTAGTAAATGGCAAACTCCAACACAACTCCCAACCCAAAAGCAATGTTCCTTCTACCCTAACCTGACTGCCCATTTCTATTTTTTGTTTTGTTCCAGATTGAAATAGACTGTGCATATTCATTTGGGTCCATACACTGAGTGTCCAGATTATTATGACCACCTGACGTTTATAGGCAAATTAACTATAATTTCATACTGAAGTTGGTAGAGGGCCAGACCATTATAAGTAAGGAAGCAGGTTGTTTACCACAACAGTAGAAGTGATTTTTTTCTGAAGATATGGGTAAACAAAGCAATTTAACAGCCTTTGAATGTGGGATATATATTATTATGAGTGGCCAGATTATCATGACCACCTGATGTTTGTTGGCAAATTAGCCATACACTGAATCATAGGGGATATGGGGGCTGAAGGCCTGTTCAAACACCTTTGCTGTCTGCAGTTACCAAGATAAAATGTCTCCAATTCTCACAGGAACACAAGGATTGGATAGTCGAGCAATGGAAAAAAGTCATGTGGTCCAATGAATCACGTTTCCAGTTGCATCATGCAGTTGGCAGAGTGAGAATTTGGCGGAAACAGCATGAAAGCATGCACCCCACATGCATGAGTACAACCCTTCAAGCTGGTGGGGGCAGTGATATGGTTTGGGGCATGTTTTCCTGGCATGATTTGGGCCCTTTAATTTGTGTGCAACAATGTCTGAATAGCACAACATATCTAAATATTGTTGCTGATCAAGTTCATCCTATCATGTCGATGGCGTATCCCAAGGGAGATGGCTTCTTCCAACAAGACAATGTGCCATGCCACGTGCTCGTATTGTGCAGGAGTGGTTTCAAGAACATGAGGGAGACTTTACCTTGCTTAGGTGGCCCATACAATCACCAGATCTCAATCCAATTGAGCATTTGTGGGATGAAGTTAAAAGCCATCAGGCAGCTGGTTCCACAACCATCAAATCTCACAGAACTGGACAGTGCTAGTCATCAGGCATGGTGTCAGATTCCTCACATCACCTTTCAACATCTCGTGGAGTCAGTGCCAAGAAGAATCGCCACAGTATTGAAGGGAAAAGGTGGCCCAACGAAGTAGGGATTGGGTGGTCATAATAATCTGGCCACTCACAATAATATATATCCCACATTCAAAGGCTGTTAAATTGCTTTGTTTACCCATATCTCCAGAAAGAAAATCACTTCTACTGTCGTGGTAAACAACCTGCTTCCCTACTTATAATGGTCTGGCCCTCTAGCAATTTCAGCATGAAATTATAGCTAATTTGCCTACAAATGTCAGGTGGTCATAATAATCTGGACACCCAGTGTATATTTCACAGTTGTAGCATTTAGTCTGGGAAAATATGTATCTGGATCTCTAAGCCTTTTCTATGAACTCTAAAGTTCAGTTTAAAAGTCTTGTACATTCATCTCACCCTTCAGTAACAAAATGAACTTCATACTGCCACCCCCTGGTATAAATATATCTTATTACAGAAATGACTTATTTTTGAATAAGGTATGTTGAGTAAGTAACAAATGCTTATTCCATTAAGAGCCTTTCAAATTTTTTTCCACAGAGTCATTAATTTAAAATATATTAATTGGGAAATATGGTAAATTTGTTGTTTTTTAGTCCAACATTTCTTCATTAGGGGAAAATGGCACAGATCACCTGATAATTCCATGAAAGGGGGTTGAAGTAGGGAGTCCACCTTCCCCCGCACAATGCCAGCAGTCCTATAACTGAGCACAGAACATAAACTAGCCAACCAGACTTTTGCCAGAGATATTGGAAAGACTATCTTTTTGAGGCAGGTGACAACTAAAGGGATGAAGTGGGTTTGAGGCTGCCAATTACAATATTTTTACCAAATGTAAAATTTATCTGGAAGTGAAACTCAGCAAGGCTAAGAGGACAGCATAAGTGCTAATATTTGAAACTCCAGATCAAATCACAGTTCTTGAGCTTTCCATATTCAAGCAAAAAATAATTCCCTTATTTTGCTTGAGCTAGTTTTATTTGGGTTTCTGTCACTTACCATTTAATGGGTAGTAATGAAAAACCCTTCCTAAATATTTTATTTCTTTGGACTTCTTAAATTGAGACTACTGAATGTAACCTATTACCTGTGTAAACTTACAGCTTACAATCTATTACCCTCAACTATAAAATGAGAGTAGTAATAAGTATCTATTTTAGAAAAAATATGAGAATTAAATGAGCTAAAGTACATATGTAAAAACACCAACTCCATGCCTGGCATTTGACAAATATCATTTCTCTCCACCTTTTCTTGATTTATCTGTCTAAAAGATAAAAATGATAATTTGAGCACTTATGGTTCTAAGTGTTTTTCATGTATCAACTCATTTAATTTGTACAACCACCATAATGTAGGTAGTGTCATCAGCTCCCTCTTACAGACGGGAAAGGGAGGTACAGAGAGGTTTTGTGACTTATCCAAATTGTGGGAGAGTTGGGATACAAACTGTTACATTATATAATCATAAACTCTTGTGTTTTCTGGATTTCATCACTTTTTTGCTGGAAGGTTGTTAACTCTCTCCCCTCCTTATGTCACTGAAGTAGTCTTCAGAAAATCTTTCCAAAATCTTCTGTAGATCAGGACACAAGCTCATCAATTTCACTGCACAGTTAATGCTGAAAAAGTAAGGAAAGTTCTAAGTGCAGACCTAAGAGACACAAGATAGTAAGATGTTTTAGGATAGTTAACTTGGAGATATAGAAGAGTTTTTTGCTTGTATCTTGTGCAAAGTACAGTGTATTAAAATACACACCTATTATCTATTTCCTCATTTTTAAATTACTTTATTTTGTATTTATTTTGTTTATTTTTTAAAATTACAGTTGACATTATATATCATATTATTTTCAGGTGTACTTTAGTGGTTAGGACTTTATATAATTTACAAAGTACTTACCCCAATAAGTCTAGTACCTGACACCATACATAATTATTACAATACTAGGGGCCCAGTTTACAAATTCGTGCACCTTGAAAGGAATTGTGGGCTGTGAGGCTGCAGTGGGCACAGGGGCAGGTCCAGCCCCTCCTGAATGACTGGGCCAGTTCCAGGTGCCGGCATCAGGTGTGAGTGTGAACGGTGGCTCAGGTGCTGGCAGCAGGTGTGAGGGGGCTGGCGCCAGCAGCAGGTGCAAGTGCCGGGCAGGACTGTAGTATGCGGGACCAAAGAATTTTCAGTAACCACGAGAGGCTTGCCCTGATGACAGTGACTGGTGCCCCACCTTGGTCTGGCATCCCACTCACCTGCTCCACCATCCCGCTGTGGCCAACACCCACCATATTCTGCACCCTGTTGCTGATGCCTGCCATGTTCTTCATGCTCCCCTGGTGGTCAGCACACATCATAGCAATTGGTTGTGCAGTTGTCCTGCCATTCGGTCTATTTGCATATACATAGATCATTGACTATATTCCCATGCTATACTTTACACTCCCATGACTTTTTATAACCTGCAATTTGTATATCTTAATCCCTTCACCTTTTTCACTCAGCCACCCACCTCCTCCCATCTGGCAACCATCAGTTTGTTTTCTGTATGAGTGTATTTCTGTTTTGTTTGTTCATTTATTTTTTTGTTTTTTAAGATCATACATATATGTGAAATATGGTATTTGTCTTTCCTGTCTGACTTACTTCACTTAGCATAATACTCTCTAGGTTTATGCATATTGTTGCAAATAGCAAAATTTCATTCTTTACTATGAGTAACAGTCCATTGTATGTATGCATCACATCTTTATCCATTCATCTATCAAAGGACACTTAGGTTGTGTCCATATCTTGCCTATTATAAATAATGCTGCAATGAACATAGAGGTGCATATATCTTTTCAAATTAGTGTTTTGGATTTCTTTGGATAAATACCCAAAGAAATGCTGGGTCATATGATAGTTCTATTTTAAAATTTTGTAGGAACCTCCATAGTGTTTTCTATAGTGGCTGCACCAATTTACAATCCTGCCAACAGTGTACAAGTATTCCCTTTTCTCCACTTCGTTGACAGAACTTGTTTGTTGATTCATTGATGATAGCTATTCTGACAGATGTGAGGAATATCTCATTATGGTTTTAACTTGTATTTCCCTGATTAGTGATGTTGAGGGTTTTTTCATGTCTTTTGGTCATAGTATGTCTCTTTTGAATAAATATCTCCAGGTATGCTGCCCACTTTTTTAATGGGATTGTTGTTTTTTTTATTAAGTTGTATGAGTTCCTTATACATTTTGGATATTAACCATTTATCAAATGTATCATTGGTGAATATCTTCTTTCATTTTGTAGGTTGTCATTTCATTTTGTTGATTATTTCCTTTCCTGTACAAAAACTTTTTAATGTAATGTTCTCTTATTTGTTTTTGTTTTTATTTCCCATGTCTAAGGAGACATGATCCCCCTCCCCCCCAAAAAATTGATAATAACTATGACAAAGAGTTTACTACCTATATTTTCTTTTAGGATTATATGGTTTGGGGTATTACATTTGTTTTTAATCAATTTTAAATTTATTTTTGTATATGACATAAGAAAGTGACCTAGTTTCATTATTTTGCATGTATCTGTTCATTTTTCCCAAACACCACTTATTGAAGAGACTCTCTTTCCCTGTTGTATACTCTTTGTCATAGGTTAATTGACCATAGGCCTGGGTTTATTTCTGGGCTCTCTATTCTGCTCCATTGCTCTATATATTTGTTTTAATGCCAGTACCATGCTGTTTTGATTACTATAGTCCTACCGTTTCCCCGAAAGTAAGACATCCCCAAAAATAAAACCTACTTACAGTTTTGCCTCTCACTGAAATATAAGGTGTCCCCGAAAATAAGACCTCCCTGAAAATAAGGCCTCTCTGATAATGAGCCCCCCAAACATAAGGACTCCCCGATAATAAGGCCCCCTGAAGCTACCATAACTCTGAACTCTGGGCCGTAGCGGCGGGCACCACCACCCAGCTCACTGTTGGCTGCAGTGTAGCCGAAGCAGACAGGAAGTTCGAGGTCTCTTAGAGAACCTGCACCACTGCCAGGACAAGCTGCCACCTACTGCTTGCTCTGCCCTGACGGAGTCTGGCTGACTCACAATTAGACAGTGAGTTGCGCGGGGCAGGAGTTGGGCACATTGTGTGGACACACAGGTAATAAATTTCCTCTTTTTTTGTTCAACAATAAACGTGTACCATATTCTTCTTCATGGAAAAATAAGACATCCCCTGAAAATTAGACCTAGCACATCTTTGGGAGCAAAAATTAATATAAGACACTATCTTATTTTTGAGGAAACAGGGTATAGTATTGTGGGAAACCACCTACTGTCTTCACTAGCAGAGAGGTGTGGACAAGGAGCCCAGAATGCTGATGAACCTTGAGCCCTGGCAAAGGCCAGAGCTATGCATGGACTGTTTAGTGGAGACAATTGTAGCTGAAGCAACTTCCCCACCCAATAGTCATGTAAATCCTTACTGATAAGATTGTCTGTTACTAGAAATTGCCTGCCTAAAGGCTATAGGTTACCGTGTGCTTCATAGATACTGAATACCAAGCTATGTTTATATCAGTCTATTTTAAGTTGATGGTTGCTTAAGTTTCAACACATTCTAAAATCGCTACATATTTTACTCACTTCCTCCACATTTATGTGATTATTTTACTTTTCTGTGTGTCCCTTAATTTGTTGTTCTAATTACACATGATCTTCCCACTTTGCCTCTTAACCTTTGTATTAACTTTGTAATTGGTTAATCTACTGCTTACTGTTTCTTTTTCTTTCCTATATTTGTTTTCCTATCTTTTCTTATTCATATTTTTATCTTTTCTAGTTAATGTTCCTTTAACATTTCTTGTAACATTAGCTTAGTGGTAATGAACTCCTTTATCTTTTCCTTGTCTGAGAAACAATTTATCCTTTGATTCTAAATGATATAGATTTGCTGGGTAGAGTAATGTTGGTTGTCAGTCTTTGCTTTTCATCACTTTGAATATTTAATGCCACTTCCTTCTGTCTACAAAATTTGTGTTGAAAAATCTGCTGATGGTCTTATGGGAGCTCCCTTATATATAACTGTTTTCTCTTGCTACATTTAATATTTTCTTTTTGTCCTTAACCTTTGACATTTCAATTACAGAGCATCTTAGTATGGACCTCTTTGGGTTTTTGTTTGGGACTTAACTTCCTGGACTTGTATATCTATTTCTTTCACCAGATTAGAGAAGTTTTCAGTTATCATTTTTTCAAATATGTTTTCAATCCCTTGTTCTCGTTTTTCTTCTTCTGGTACTACTATGATACGAATGTTGGTATGCTTGATGTTGTCATATAGACCCCTTAAACTATCCTCATTTTTTTAAGTATTTTTTCTTTTTGCTGTTCAATTGAGTGTTTTCCTCTACACCCAATTGTCTTCCAGATCATTGATTTGAGCCTCTGCTTCTCTAATCTGCAGCTGATTCCCTCTACTGTAGTCTTCATTTCAGTTCTTGTGTTCACCAGTTCTGACTGTTTCTTTTTTTTACAGTTTCTTCTTTTTGAGGGCCTCACTGAGTTCATGTTTTTGTTTTTTTTCCCCTAAGTTCATTATAAGCATCCATATAACCAGTGTTTTTAACTCTGTATCTGGTAGATTGCTGTCTCCATTTCCTTTTGTTCTTTTTCTTGAATTTTGTCCTATTCTTTTATTTGGGATGTTTCTTTGTCTTCTCATTTTAGCTAACACCCTGCGTTTCTCTCTATGTATTAGGTAGATATGCTACATCTCCCTGTCTTGGCAAAGTGACCTCAACACATTGTGGACCAATGTGTCACTAGTTTTATTGCTAGCTTTACCCAGTGGCCAGATAAATTTCTATTGAATGAGTACAAAAAACGTTTTACATAAATATTAAAGGCATGCTTTAAACTTAAATACTCATTGCATTTTGAAGTTATTTATTACATGCTCTTACAAGCTAATCTTTTTAAAATATGATACTTTGTAAAACACTGTGTAATATGAAGCAAGAATTCTCGTGATTTGTCTGCAATGTATTAAGTAGTAGGTATCCTGTGATACTCTCCTTGTTACTTGAACCAGGTGCTCTGATATCGCTCAGGTGGGTTGTGTCCTCCTGTTCTAGTTGAGCCTTGTCTGCTGCTGGCACATCATTGACCCTCAGGCTGACTGGATGTGACTAGAGTAGACAAGCTATTGTGTGGAGGCTTACCCTACAAAGCAGGACTGTTTAGTGGGGCTATAGTGCTAGTGGAGTCTGCCCTTCAAACACATCCTTTGTGAAGGTGAGTAGTGCTCTGCTGTGATCTAAAGCCATCCACTGGATGTGTTGGTTCTGGAAGTTCCTGAGAGGGGTTCTGGTGCAGGCCAACGTCAGCTGCCTATTCCAGGCTTGAGACTAGAAGGAGCTATAGTTATCTGTGGTTGGTTGCCTCTTGGGCTGAGTTTGGAGGTGCTTGGGAGAGGCTATGTTGGAAAGTAAAGCCAGCTGCCACTGGTACCATCTGTCAGACCTTTGGTAGGCACCACAATGTGAGTTAAGGCCAGCTGCCCCTTGGCTAGGATGGTGGCTACTTAGTTGAAGCTACATATCTGGGCAACACTAACTACAGATAATGCCAGGTTTGGGGCCACCTAATGGGAGTTATAGTGCCAGTTAAAGCTTGTTTCCCCTGTGCCAGTCTTGGGGCTGTTTAGCAAGAGGTACAGAGCACTCCATAATCAGCTGCTGCTTGTTTAGGGTTTATGAACCTTTGATTTTAGGAAAGCCTACCGTGCAGGCCAAGGCAGGCAACTTGTGTGTGGGAAAAGCTGCTGTAAGTGGTTTGTCAGGGAATGTGAGGTAGGTGGGGTGGTATTAGCCAGGTTAATGGAAGGCTTAGATTTGACACCCACCTGCACCTGCTGATTAAGTGGTGGTGGTGGGGGGGGCTCAAAAAAAAAAAAAAAAAGCAATGGCACTTTCTAGCACCTCTGTCCTTAGAAAGAGCCACCCTGACTCCTGCCCTTTTAACTCTCATCCTAAAGCCAGTCAATTCAATTCCTCCCTATATGCCCATGCTGTTTAAGCTGTTGCCCTACACTGGCGCCCAGAGCCAGTGAGGCTGTGAGTTAATCCGTATACCTGGGATCGCCTGGGACTCCAGCAACTATTCATCTCACTTGGAAGAAATCCCCACAGGTTTTCATAGCCAAATGTTATGAGGACTCCTCTCCCAGCACTGGTGCCCTGGGCTGGGGAGGAGGATGTGGAACTGGGAATGCTTGCTCCTCAGGGATGCCCCTGCAGCCAAGCTATCCCTCCTGTTTTATAATTACCACACCATGGATATGGAACCTGCCATTCTGTGTCTCCTCTCCCTGCTACTCTTGCTGTGTCTTCTTTACAAACTTGTTATAGGACTCCAACTTGTCTTCAGGTGGTTCTCAATAATGGTTGTATAATTTTGATGTGGTTATGGGAAGAAGCAGAACAGCATTTACCTACTTCATTAACTTGACCAGAAATCAGTCTATGCTTTATTTTTTAAATTATGTCCTGAAAGAAACTAGTAATTAGCTATAGCTGATATTTACTGAATGCTTATGATAGACCAGACACCCAGCCATACATTATCCTAAGTTTTTCACTTACTCTTCAAAACCACCGTAAGAAGTGTTTTAAGAAATCTTGAACAGCTGAGGAATCCAAAGACACTCAGGGAGGATGGGGGGTGGGCACGGATGGCTCAGCATGTTCTGCATCCATTCTGTGAGGGCAGTGGACAGGTCTGTCTGACTCTCCTGGTATCTATTGCAGTGCAACACACCCAGGAAGCACTCATAATGAATAAATACATGCTCTTTGCTAAAAGAGCACTTTCAAATGATATAATAGGGGACTTTCTTGTGAAAGGAGCATTTATTGTGTAGAAAGGAAAAAGCTTTAAAGGCAGATCCTTCTTTGACAATTTTTGGTACCTTCTTTAATCCTAAAAAGCCAATTTTGTTATTATAATACAAGTTTCCCATCCCCCTTTTCATCAGGCAGATACTAAAACCTTATCCCTTATTGGTTATTACTTGTGTATGTCTGAAGATGAGATGGAAAGGAGAATACAAAAACAACAGCAAGTCAGCCATATAATAAGTTTATGATTCAATTAGTTCTTTACCCCCACTTTTTATATTATGAGGAATATATGTCATTATGATAGCTATTAAGGGTAAAAAGGCTAATTAAAACTATAATTATCTGATAAGACTAGCATACTAATTGGATTTAGGGCAAATTCAGCTAGAAAGAAAGGTGAATAATGAAATAAAAAATAACCCTGTTTTCATTATGTATTTCCTAAGGGACCTAAAGTATCACTCAAACAACGAGTCATAGTTTTTAACTTTTATTAGTAAAAGTTCTGAGTACAAATAACAAATTTCACTTGACATTTAGAAATAAATGATTTACTCTCTATGGTTTGTTCATAAAGAAAAACCTGTTCTATACATTTTAATGTCCAGTTTTAATGCTTCAGACCATAATGCTTCTAAGTCTATGACTTAATTTTAGGTTTAAATTTAGTAATTCTGTCTTGTTGCATCTGGTTAAAGGGCCTAGAAAACACCAGATAGAGAAAAGTAAGAGAGTAATTAAAATGACCTGAATATAAAACTTTACCAAAATGCTTTTTAAAAAGCTTGTAAGACAAAGTAACCTAAATATTAGAATACTTTTGGCAGAAAA
Source organism: Murina feae (assembly GCA_004026665.1). Taxonomy (NCBI): domain Eukaryota; kingdom Metazoa; phylum Chordata; class Mammalia; order Chiroptera; family Vespertilionidae; genus Murina; species Murina feae. Next base: position 9,142 of record PVJC01015777.1, on the reverse strand, counting down.
ACTAGCAGTTATGAACAAAATTAATATAATATTTTATCAAGAACTGCATTACAATATTGTGGTTCACATATATTAGACTACACTAAATGTGTATTTATATCAGATATAAAAAGTGTATTTATTAAAACATTAAAAAATACAGTTTAGCACTTTTGGGAGATTCAATTCCCAATAAATGACAGGAATACAATTTAAAAGACAGTTGGTATATCTTTTAATTAGAGACCTAACCAGGTAAATCGTGTCAAATAGTTATGAAATTATATTCAATAATAAGCATTTATAAGAACTAAAGAAAAAATTTGCACCCTCATCAGTATGTATGCTTGGCATTAGAAATCATACTGAGTGAAAAAATAAAAAAACCACCTTGCTTTAGAATAAGCGCCAATCTACATTTTTTTACTCTTCCCTCAACACACTATTTCTACCACTTGCCATTTTAAGTATTAACAGAAAACACTCCTTGGTTGGTAATGTATTACTACTTTTTACAGACCAACCATACCCAGCATAATCCAAGGTCCTAAAATCTTTTGTAGATAAAGTGAGCTACAAAGAGCAAAAGACTAAATAAAGCAAATGCATTTCAATAGTAAAACATCCACCCTATTCTGCAAGTCAGAAATTCCATTTCTAAAACTCCTTTAACTGCAATAGAATTACACTATCATTCTCTCTTTCGTTTGACCGTAAGTTCAAATCTTAATATATATTTTAATATTTCCAAGTTACATTACTTTGGAAACATAATTGAGTTGAAAATCTTTCTATATTAGAATGAAATCTCAGATTTAAATAATTTAGGAGAACAAGAAAAGGAATTACTGTTTACACTGGGAGCCATGCAAACAAATGTCTTTTGAATTGAACCTAATATGTTAGTACAGTTGTAGGTAAGTGATTTATGGGACTTATAATTGGGAAATGAGTAGTGCTTAACTCTGGTTCCTTCCAAAGGAATGGGAAATCCCAATGTTGACAGCTTCCACTTAAAAGTCGCTCAGACTTGCCGTGAAAGAAAGGGACCTGCACCCCTACCCAGGAAAGATGAGGCTGCGAAGTAGCATCCCTTCTCCACCACCTGGGAGTTTCAACACTTCCCAACAGAGTCTCTCATCCTTAATTTACATTCAGTAATCAGCAGGGAGGCTATTCTTGGTTATATCCTCACTGAGCTAAATGCAAAAAAATAAATAGGAATTAAAAATAGAAAACAAACTCCAATGGAGTTAAACTTCCCAAAAAGCTGATTTAAGAGGTAGAACCTATATGTAACTAAAGTAAAAACGAAGTTAAGATATATATCTCTATTTTTGGTTTCATTCAAAAGAGCCTCCTTCATACTTGGCAAACTAGCTGAGTGGTGTGATATACTCTACTTATTTTTATTTGCACTGTATTTACCTATTAAAATCATTCCTTAATAAAGACTTTTCAATATTAAAAAGTCCAAATGTTTATAACATATACTATTAAAATATTGTATATAAAATTGGGAAAAAACATGTATACCCTAGTCACTCATCTCAGTGCTACTTCTTCAATTTCATCTTCTACAGAATCAACTGGTTTATGGTTTGCCTTTTTTAATCTGTGTCTGTTTGGATTAAAACCTCTTCCTTCACTGAGGAAAAAGTCATCTTCATCAAGTTCTCCACCCCTGCTGCTTCTGTCCCCAGGGAGCACATTTAAAGGGTCAGAGTCTCCCTTGGCAGCTAGAGAATTCCGGTCGCTGCTTTTAGAGGACCCGGTGCTGCTGGCACTGGTACCAAATAGTTGTTCCATCAGATTGGCTTTTTTCTCTTTTCTTGTGGTTAAATCTGCACTGTCTTTACTACTAAGTTTCTCTATACTGTTTCTTTGAAAATCCAAAAGGCTACTTTTTTGGCTAAATGGACTGGACTTCCTTGTGTTTGCAAATGAAGGCACATAGCTGCCAAATGCAAGCTCATTTGGAGAGAGTGGGCTCCTGTTACTTCCTGGAGTCTGACTATCTCCTTTTGAAGTTAAAACACTGATGTCTTGTAAATGATGCCCATTAAAGAATCTCTCTGAGGAGTCAGAGAACAGGTACGGATTGGGGCTTCTCTTTGGGGAGTGCAGTTTAGATTCCAAATCAGGTAGCAACGGCAGAGAAGGACATTTCAGATTCAGAGACTCTTGTTCCCTGCTGATCTCCTTCAGTTTAGCAAGCAGCAGTTCTGTCTTCAGTCTGTCTTCTTCCTCTTCATCGATATTTTGAATTTGGTACATTTCCACTTGGTACCTTCCAGTTTCCAATGCTGGCTTTTCTTCTCTCTCCAGCACAGATGCCTTTTCAGCAAGTTCTTCTCTTTCCCACTCTGAATGAAATCAAATTTTAAAACTGAAATTTATAACAGTCAATATTTTTAAACATAAAAACCTCAACTCTCATCTTTGACAAAACAACAGTCTTTATTTAATTTGGGCATTTTCAGTATAGTGAAAGTGGACACCATAAAGAGGGTGATGGGATGGATGGGGAAGACTTATCTTAAACTTTTAAAAAATGGATGTCATATCCTGAGACAGACACATCACTTATATAATATTCTGATAGAAGATGCATTAACCTAATTAAGAGAAAGCTTCAGGTAAACCACAAATTATCATTCTATTTTTTAAAAAATGGATCTGTATTCATCAGTAATATCAATCTCATGATATATTTTTTAAAAATGCTATGAAGAACAATACTGTGTCAGCTGATAAAACTAATGTAGACAGCAGATTAGAGAAATGGGTTGCATCAAAGTAAAATTTACTGAGGTTGAAAACTATACTGGAATGAAATGATATTAAGAAACTGTCCTTATTTTGGAGAAAATATACACGAAAGTATGTTAGGTATACAACTTAAACAGTTCTTTGGCTATTGCTACTTTGCTATAATTTTGAAGTGATTTCCAGGTAAACAAATTAAAAATACTAACATATGTAAGAACTCTGTGTATTTGGTAATCTTAGTGAATGGCAAACACTCTCACTGATGTAAGAAATTATTCCATATAAACTCTGGGAAAAATATGTCAACAAGGACAAAGAAAAGTGACAGTCTATGTCTTTATTCCTTTTCCTGGTACCTAGAAAGGATTGAACAGAACATCTAATTGTCTATTCTATAGTTTAACATGTGAAAGCACCTTCCTTTCTGGATTAGCCAATAGTGATATAAATATAGCTTCTATTCAACTGTTACATTGTTTTAAATCCATACACTAATTTAAGTAACAATTACCAGTACTCACAATTTTATGTTCCATTAACTTTACAGAGAAATCCTTTTTTCCCCTCTTAAGCAGCTACTACATAATAAAATACAATCAAAGGATTAGCCTCATCTACACCTTTAAGACCTTTAATCCAGAGGGGAATAAATTTTATTCCTGAACTTCATGTATAGTATCTGAAACCCTGTGAGCTGGTTCACTAAACTTCCACACTAATGGTTGAATATGTTAAAGATTACCAAATTAAAATCAATGAAAATTATAGGAATATATTCAGGACCTCACAATTCATTAATTTTAATGCTTGAGCTACACACTAGACTAGAGAGTTTCAAGGTCAAGACAATAAAGTGGTTGTACTTCATTAATATCTTAACCAAACTTTAATTAATATACAAATAAATTGCTTCCCTTCGCCTGAATTTTTGAAGATAACTTTGTCATTATTCCCTACCACTGTATCAATTTTTTCTTGTTCTGTATATCCAATTCATTTTTCAGCTGGAATACATTAGGGGATGTTAACCCCTTCCTCAAGGGATGCTGACTCATCACTTGCTTAAACAAACTTACCATCTTCCAGCTTCTCAACCTCTTGTTTTACAACATGGCTTTCTTGATCTTTAACAAAATTTTCTTCTCTTTCCTCAACTGGGTTTAGAATCCCTGCTTCTTCATGCTCATCTTCCTCTTGAGATTTCAGGTCCTATTACACATTGTTTAAAAAGAAGGGGGAAAATACTTAAATATTGTAGATTTATCTCCCATTAAGTGTAATACCAACTGAGAAATTAAAGCAAGTTTTTCTGACTTCAGTAAGTCACATCCTTTGAAAGATGCTTTAAAAGCACACAGGTTTATTTCTTAGTTTAAAGAAGCATTTGTAAGCTATATCAAAAACCAATACTATCTAATAAAAGAATAATATGCAAATTAGTCATCACTTTGTGACAAAGATGGCTGCGCCCATAGCCACAAGATGGTAGCACCCAGTCCGCCTCAGCCCTGCAACTGAAGTAGCCAGGCCTGTTGGCCAGGCAGGTGGCGAGGGGCAGAGCCAGCAATAGCAGGAACCTGGAAAGGGGCAGAGACAGTGATCACGGGGGTTGGGGGGCGTTTTCTGCCCAGGCCTGCAGCCTTGGGCAGAGACCCCTGGCCTGGGAAGGGGTGGAGCTGGCAATTGCAGGGTTTGGGGGTCTTCTGCCCATGCCTGCAGCCTCGGGCAGAGACTGCAGGACTGGAAAGGGGCAGAACCGGCCATCGCAGGGGTTTGGGGTCTTCTTTCCTGGCCTGTAGCCTCAGGCAGAGATTGCAGGCCTGGGAAGAGGCAGAGGCAGCAATTGCTGGGACCTGGTAAGGGGCAGACCAGTGATCGCAGGGGTTTGGGAGTCTTCTGCCCAGGCCTGCATCCTAGGCCAGTAGGGGTGGAGCCGGTGATTGGAGTGAACTACAGAGAAAACACCTTTTCTTAATGCTCATTGGCTAAGCTCCCTGTATGCTACTGGTAATATTCTTAGTAACTTGGGTAATAAGAATCCAAAAAGGCAATCTAGGATTTTTCCATCACACTCCTGGAGAAAAAAAATGAAGGTCCACTGTTGGACGGCTAAGAAATATCATATCCTGCCCTAGCCGATTTGGCTCAGTGCATAATGCTTCAGCTTGCTGACTGCAGGGTCTGGGTTCAATTGTGACCAAGGGCATGTACCTAGGTTGTAGGCTCCTCCCTGGCCGGGGCTCATGCAAGAGGCAACCAATCGAAGTGTTCTTCTCACTTTGATGTTTCTGTCTTTCCCTTCTCTTCCACATTCTTTAAAAACCAATGGAAACATATCCTCAACTGAGGATAAAACAAAAAAAGAAAGAAATGTCATATCCTATGAAACACACATCTTGAAAATGCCTAAAGTTGTCATTTTTTTATGGTGAAGGGACTGGAATCCGTGTTGATGAAAACACCTTGATGGCTGTGGAGCCTGGCAGTGGCTGCAGCAGCGAAGTGATGGAGCTGGTGGCTTCCCCTGATTAGCCTGGTTGCCTCCCCAAAAGGGAGGCCAGACTGTGGCTTAGGCCCTCTCCCCATGGGGAGCAGGGATCAGACCTAAGCCATCAGTAGGACATCCCCTGAGGGCTCCCAATATGTGAGAGGGGGCAGGCTGGGCTGAAGCCCTGACCCCTCCATGCACGAATTTCGTGCACTGGGCCCCCAGTTTTATATAATAAAAGTCTAATATGCAATAAAAGTCCCCTCAGGAGTTTGACTGATCAGGACTTCACTGCTCGCTATGACGTGTGCTGACCACCAGGCAGCGGTGCGGAATGAAGGCTCCATTGGCCCTGATTGCTGGCTAGGCCTAGGGACTCCTCCCGCCAACCCTGTGCACAAATTTCATGCATTGAGCCTCTAGTATAAGTAAAATCAATACCCTACCTAAAATTCTGAAGAAAAAAAGTTTCATAAATATCCTTGCTTTATACATTTCACAACAAAATCTGACTAATTCAGTTAACCAGAAAAGCTAACTATAAAGGCCATCAGAAATGATGCTGAATTATAACACAAGCAGAGACAATTACTGACTCAAGATATGTTAGGATTTGAGTCTCACCTATACCTTTAGGCCCAAAGCCTTCAGCTAATAAATTTTGTAATATTTAAATCAAATAAAAATATCAACTTAAATTCCTAGTTTCTGATGGTCCCTTTCAGGTATGTAATTTTTCTTAACACGAGTAAAATATCTATTGATATTATTAGTAGACTTGTATTAGTTGAGTGCTGTCCCCTAGTATCCATCTCCCCCTCCTCCCTTTTAGTTACAAAATACTTAAATTTTAGCAGAGAACAGGGCTGCTTAACTGGAGACTACACTGAGTAGCCTCCCTTGCAGCCAGACAGGACCAATAAAGTATGAGTGGAAGTACTATGTATACAACTTCTGTACAAAAGCTGCTTGCCCTTTACTTCCTTATTCCTTCTTCTCATAGGGGTGAGTGAGCCATTTCCAAGCATAGAGAGGAGGACTACACTCTTTAAGATGGAAGAGCAATAAGAATAAAGCTGTCTACCTATTCTGGACCACTCACTCACCGATCTTCAGTCTATTACAAGAAAAAGAAACTTGTATTTTGTCTGAGCCATTGTGTTCTGAGTCTCTTTCTAAAAGCAACTTGGCCTGTACTTTAACTTTCTTCCATTGCTGAGGCCTTTTAAAAGTGTTAGGATCAGCCTTAAGAGCTTCATAAACTTCATTATTAGTTATTACCACAACCCTAAAAGGTAACACACCCGCCTTGTATAAATTAGGAAATTGCAACTCCAAGAAGCCATAAGACTCAAATGTCAGAATCAGAATTTAACTAAAAAGCAGTGTTAATTCCAAGACTATTCTCTTTTCACTACATCAAGTTGCTGTTCCTGCTACTCAATCTTCTAAACAGCAAATATTTTTATTCTCTTAAGAATTATGCCCTAGCTGGTTTGGCTCAGTGGATAGAGTGCTGGCCTGCAGACTAAACGGTCTTGGGTTCGATTCCAGTCAAGAGCACATGCCCAGGTTGCAGGCTCGATCCTCAGTAGGGGGCAGCCAATCAAAGATTCTCATCATTGATGTTTCTGTATCTCTCCCTTCCTCTCTGAAATCAATAAAAATACTTGAAAAGGAAAATTAACATAATCTCTAGTCTCAGTGATAGAGCAGATAGAGGTAACTTGTCTAAATTGTAAAACAAAATAAAAAATTAGAGTATACACAGGAACAAAGTCCATCCTTTCAAGAAGAGATCTCAGGGTCACGGGAAAACTTACAAAAAGCCCCAAAGTAAAGAATTATGTAAAATATGATGGCTCTCTGCTACATGTTTCCTTTGGATTTCAAACTAAAGAAAAAAGTACCTTCTGGTATTCAGAAAGTAAGTCCTATGAAATGAAGGTCCGACACAGACCCACGAAATGTCACTCTAATTGGAATGGTATAAAGTCAGATTCATGGCAATTACTTTGCTCAGTTTTCATCTAACTTGCAACATTCTATTACATAGAAGGCCCCCCCAAATTAAATGAAATCAAATTCTAACAAATCATTTGAAAGCTACTATAATTTGCTTTCAAACATAAAAACAAGGATTTTGAGAGACTATTTTGGTACACACAAGGCAAGACACTTAGTCAATTTTTCTTCCCTTCTACTTCCAACCCAGATGGTATAATCAACCTTTCTGAAGCATCTGAAAGATGCAATGTGAACTAAGAGTCAATTCACAGCAATTTAATAAAATATACATGTATATGTTATCTATCTCTGAAAGGCTAGTTGCATATTTACAGATGTAGCATTAGTGTCACTGCTGAAATTTTAAAATGTTTGATTTTGTGTTGTAGGAATAACTTAAAACCCTGAATTGGGTATCCAATCATACTGCTGAACTCACCAAAGTAAGAAGTTCGGGTTCCCATTTGTTTTCATAACACATAACTGTTTGTGGTATAATAGGAAATTCTTCCAGCGTGAAGTCTTCACTGGTTTGCACTCCTTTTGTACACTGGTATGTAAAATCACTCTGGCATGCAGCTGAAACACCATGAAGATTATAAGAGTTTTTCTAATTGTATTAAACAGTGCTAAGATATATGGGATTCAGCTTATATGTATATTTACCATCTAAATGAGATAATGCATATATTTTGCTCAGCTCCAAGACTACTCACATTAATATTTTTGTTTCTAGAATTTACTGGCAATTACATAATTTGAGAACAATTCTGACAAGTAAATCCTATTAAAGCATTTTCAAAATTTACGTTTTTAACTTTCTGTAATTTATAGAAGAGAGAAATTATACCTTTATTTTAAAAATATATATATTTGCATAACAATAACAAAATATTTAGGAATGAAATGGCTGCTTTAAAATACTCTGGGGAAAAGTAATACAATTAGTAAAATATGTAACTGTTAGGTGATATGTAAATAAAGGTTCATCTTACCTAATAATGGAAAAACGTGTAAATTGACTGTCCCTTCACTATGCTCACCAGCTAATCAGGGGAGTATGCAAATTAACCCAACAAAGATGGAGGTTAATTTGCATATTTAGGCGTAAAGTGGAGGAGCGGGAGCAGCGAAGACTGAAGGCTCTGGACCCTAGCAGCCAAGACCCCGGGCCTGGGTCCTGGGTGCCAAAGGAAACCGGTGCCGGCAACCAGGGCAAGGGAAGTCCTATTGCATGAATCTCTTCATGCAACGGGTGTCTAGTTATACTATAATATCGAATTAGTAAAATGTACAGCTGTTAACATTAGGTGATACGTAAATTAAGGTTCATTACACTACATTATCTAGTTTGGGGTGTGATTATAAAGAAAATTTTTTATAAGTTATATAAAATATAACTTGTGAACTCAGAAAAACTTGATAAAGTTGAATTTCTGTAAACTAATATTAAACTAGTCAGTAGTTTAAAGGAAACAAATTTTATTTCAATTAAGTTTTTCCCCTTTGTCTTCTATTTCAGAATTTATTTTATTAGTAATAGCTACCACATTCTACAACAATAATAGCTACTATACCATTTTTTCTTGATATATGTTCTTTTTCTTTCTTTAGAGAAGACTTTGGTAGACGATTAGAATATATGTTTTTTATATCCAGTTCTCTCTCCTTTTCCTGAAAACAAACCCAATATGATTAAGGACATAGAGTCTCAGTTTAAAACAAAAGTTTTCACATTGTCAATTGGTACTTTACTTACCAGTTGGAATATCTAGTTCAGCTTCCCTTTATACCTACCTAACTATAGGAAGGAATGTCTCTAGGACCTGCAGGTTAGGGTAGAGCAATGATTCTCCCTACAAAATTCAGTATGTAATAACAGTTAAAAAAATGAGA
>PVJC01015776.1:0-34588 GCA_004026665.1 Murina feae | reverse complement strand
GTTCAAGGTTCAGTTCCCAGTCAGGACACATGCCCTGGTTGCAGGCTCCATCCCCAGTGGAGGGTGTGTAGGAAGCAGCCAATCAATGGTCCTTTCTCATCATTGATATTTCTGTCTCTCTCTTCCTCTCCCTGCCTCTCTAAAAACCAATAAAAATATGTTTCAAAAGATTACTGAAGCTATTCAGGGTCTTTTTTTTGTTTCATGTAAATTTTTGGAATATTTATACTATATCTGTGAAATATGCCATTGGTATTTTAATAGGAATTGTGTTGAATCTATATGTTGCTTTGGGTAGTATGGACATTTTAATGTTATTTCTTCCAATCCATGAACATGTTATATGCTTCCACTTATTTGTATCTTTCTCAACTTCTTTCTTCAATGTCCTCTAGTTTACCAAGGATAGGTCTTTTACCTCCTTGATTAAATTTATTCCAAGTACCTTATTTTTTGTTGTTGCAATAGTAAATGGAATTGTTATCTTAGTTTCTCTTTCTGATAGTCACTGTTGGTGTATAAAAATGCCACCAATTGCTGGATATTGATTTTGTATCCTGCTGCTTTGCCAAATTAATTTATTACATCTAATAGTTTTTTGGAGGAGTCCTTAGGGTTTTCTACATACAGTACCATGTCATCTGTGAATAATGACACTTTTACTTCTTCCTCTCAAATGTAAATGCCTCTTATTTTCTCTTCTTATCAGATTGCTGTGGTCAGTATTTCCAGTACTATGTTGAATAAGAATAATGGAAGTGGATATTTCTGTCTTGTTTCTGATCTTAAGGGAAATACTTTTAGTTTTTGCCCATTAAGTTATGATGTTGGCTATAGGTTTTTCATATATGGCCTTTATTATATTGAGTTATTATACCTCTATTCCTACTTTACTGAGAATTTCATCATAAATAGGTGATGGATTTTATAAAATGCTTTTTCTGCATCTATTGATATGATCATGTGATTGTTATCTTTCATTTTTTATGTGATGTTTCAAAGATGATGACCATAAGCTACTAGGGGGAATCCAAGAACCTATGTTATTATATTGACAGTGGGGATGGACAGAAGGGTTGATGCAATTAATATTAATAGGTTTATTAGAGTTGTAAAAGGATTCACATAGATGTATCAAATTATCATTAAGGAAGTTGAAAGTAAAAAAAAAAAAAAAAGACATTTTAAAATCAGAAAGAGCAGCCCTGACTGGTTTGGCTCAGTGGATAGAGCATCGGCCTGCAGACTGAAGGGTCCAAGGTTCGATTCTGGTCAAGGGCATGTACCTTGGTTTTGGGCACATACCCAGTGGGGAGTGTGCAGGAGGCTTCTAATCATGTTTCTCTCTCATCGATGGTTCTGACTCTCTCTCTACACCTCTCCCTTCCTTTCTGTAAAGGATCAATAAAATATATTTTAAAATAAAAATAAAAAATCAGAAAAAGCAGGTTCAAATTACAGATCTTTCACTCTTGGTGATGTGTCCTTAGGCCCTTCTTAGAGCCTTAGTATCCTCATCTTTAAAATCGAGATGATAATATCTATTTCTCAAAACGTTTGTATAATGTTTTTAAAATAGGTGAGACAAAAGGTCAACCACAGGAATTCACTTTCTAAGAGAGAATGGAAACATCTTAGTCTTGTGTTAAAAAAAATCAGTACTTTTGCTTCTAATTCTCTTTTATGTAATACACACACACACATGCACACATACACAACTCACTTGCCATATTTTGAGGTGACTAGCTGAGGTAACTAAAATTCTACTTCAAAAACAGTAGAGAATGAATAAATATATAAATAATAAGCAAGTCAAGTGAAATAAGCCACAAGTTTCAATGAAATTGCTTGAAGTTTTACATCACTTTTTTATAATTTGATGATAATATAAAAGACTCTATGAACAACTATATGCTGGTTACCCTACATGTATAAGCTGGCGGGGGGAGGGGGGGAGCAGAAGAGTTTCTAAACTTGCATTAAGTTAGAGAGAAAGGCGTGGGCGTTCTCTGCATTGGATCTAAGAGTTTTGGTTGGGCACTCTGTCCGGGCAGCCCATTCCAGACTCAGGTGGTGGCGCCATGGGGTTGGTTGGGTTTGTGACTTACTTTCTGGCCAGTGAAACCACAGTTCTCAGGGTCACTCGTGTCTTTTTTTTCAGATCTCATATTATGGAAACGCCTAAAGAATACACAGGTTTCCTCATTTATTTTTCTCTCATTACCAGAGGAAGCAAAATATGTGGAAAAATCAAGAAAACACCAGCTGCTTGACAAAATATCCTTTCCATTGTGTTCATTGGCACAATATACTTTGTCCCTTACTGAGACAGTAAAGTCTGGGGAGAAAATATAATACAAAACGTGGGGTTTGGGGTAAGGGAGTGAAATTGGAATCAATATTTTTGTTCTGGATACTTATTAGACATCCAAGGAGAAAGGTTTTCAACTGTAATGTAATAGCATAGATTATTGTTACTACTGTTGTTCTTATTATTTTCAAGGTGTGGCTGGTAAGACATTGGACATGAAAATGTCCTGCATCACTCTAACAATGAGGAAAGTAGGTCAGGGCTATCAAATTAGGAACCAAGTGCATGACCATAAACTTAGGATAGGTGTCAGGCATCAGAGTGAAAAGCAGGGAATTTGAACCTTGGTTCAACAGGTTGTTCTGTAACTGGTGAAGATTTACAAATACATTAATGAAAAACCAAGCTCCACTTCCCACATACCCGTATATTTGATGTGTATGCCAGGCAAACTTCCTAATTATTGGGAATTTCAGAACTAACAGGAAACTACAGAAATAAAGGACAGTAAGTAGCCATGGGAAAAAAGCATCGAGATAGAGGGGGCTTGGAGTCTATCCCTTGCTGACGTTATCCCTTCCAAACAGTGTGAAGTCACACACTTTGCCTACAAATCAGACCTTAGCACATTCTGGGGACATCACTTATGAAGACATAGCATAGCTGTTAAAGCTTCCTTTGGAAAGAAATACAATTTTGCTAAAAGAAGTTCAACACCGACCATAAGAGAGTCAGGAATGGCTCTAAATGGAACATATGAAATGCACACGGAGCCCTGGCTTGGGGGTGACTGTGTTGGACAAGTTGCCTGTCCTCTCTGAGCCAGCCCCAGCTTCCTCAGCTCAAGGGCTTTGTGCTGACTGTGTCCTAAGAGCCCTCCCTGTCTCAATAGTTTGTGAACTTATGAGTAAGAGCATTAAGCAGTGTGTTGTGGTTACTCAAGTGTGACAGGAGCTGAGGGTTAGTAATAGATAAGGTTTTCTTGCAGGTCCCTTGTGGCTCTGTAACGCTGTGAGATCCCAGCAGGCACAGTAGTAGATGGCTTCATCAGACTTGATGACATTATTGATTATCAGGTTAAAGGTTCCATCTTTCCTATATGCCTCCATGCGGGGATTGAGCTTGTCCTTGCTGTTCTTGGTTGAGCCGTAAAGGATTCGTCTCAGGGGCTCCCCTTTTTTTTGTTGATACCAGTGCACAATGGCGTTCTCAAGGGGAACCCCAGACAGCTTGCAGCTTATGTGCACAGTTCGATTTGGTCTTCGGATAAAGGAGAGTTGATCTTGAGATATTCTCATTTTGGTGGCTCCATCTGGAAAGCAAGGGAGAGAATTCAAAGCGCTTGAAAAAGTGGACTCTGGAGATAAAAACAACAAAAAGATTAAAAAAAAAAAAACATGGAAAGTTAACCTACAAACCAAAGCCAAAGACACAAGGAAAATCCATAGGGTTGGCATTGCCAGTAACTAATCAGAATGGACACTCTGAGGGGTATGAGTCAATATGAGTCAGGACTGTGGATGCAGTGACAACCCTTGTTCTGCTGAAGCAGGCACGGGGGAAGGAAGGTTTGCTTTAGAACCCATGAAAGTCCTTCTCGGTAAGATCTGTCACAGTGTTATTTTATCATGTTCCTGGTATAAGGGAACTATCAGATCCCGGAAGACCACATCACAACACCTGTTTTGTAATTAGTCAATGATAACTTCCTCTTGAGAGCAATTGCCTGCCATATTTTCCTTAAAGTCTTGCTTCGAATACATCTATTCTTGAGGTCAGTTATAGATTTTCACCATATTTTGTGAGCATGGGTAGCTATGTGTGGCTAGCATGAGAATGGGAAGGAAATGATCATTACATTAAAATAACTGAAAAGATACTATTCTCACAACTTCATGCAAAAATATGTACATTTTATAGATGAATAGTTTTTCAAAAGTTCACAAAGTTTGGTAAATATTAACAATTACTGTAGGTATTGCCTTAGATACTATGATATTACTATACTCTGCTATGAATGAAGAAAGTTGTTGGAGGGAAAGATATCTACTTGTTAGTTTCCTTTCACTCTTCTCCTATTCACAATTCTTAGCTTTTCAGAATTACAGCTACACTTGGTTGTTGGGGGACAATGTAAGAGGACATTTCTAATGAGTTCCTGAGATGGCTCAGTGAAGTAGTTTAGGGACAATGGGAAAGAACATTGTGATTTGATGAACACAATGTAAGACTTTCATGTATGAAAACTCAGTCAGTCCTCAGCAACCTTATGAGGTGTTAACATCAAGCCTCCTTAAAACTGGGAAAACAGAATGAACCCGATTCAGTAACTTTCCTGGATCAAGCTGTCTGTAAGAATCTGAGCGGGAATTTGAAGCCAAGGTCTATAGGTCACTCAAAAGACCTTGTATCTTCCAGCGTTCATTCATTCTTTCATTCATTGTCAGCAAACCGTGTTGAGCACTGGATTGTGGCTTCCTTTCCAGGAGGCTTCCATAGATGTGAAGCAGAGACAATTCAGGTCCCTTTAGAAAAGCCAGAGCAGACCCCAGAGAGGTGAGGAGAGGTCACAGTGACATTACTGAGAGAAGCATCACAAAATGGGTCCCTGGGCTCTAGCTCAGACCTTGCTCAGGACACAGTGCAGGAGAAAGTCCTCTGTGAACAGCAGTCAGGTCCCTCTGGGAGGTGGGGAGGAGGAGGTGTGTGTTTGAAAAGACGGGGTGGCATGGGGGTTTTTGTTCAGCGACAGTGGGCGTTTCTATGCAGTGTTCCATCCAGCAGGCACAGTAATACAGCCCAGCATCTGCCTCCTCAACTCGGTGTATCCTGAGGCTCACCAGCAAATTACCGTGATGTTTTCTTGCTTCATATCTTTCCTGACTAACACCTTGGTCATGGATAACATTGTCATTTGAGGAAATAGACAGAATTCGTTGGAGTGCCTGGTCTTGCTTCTGTCGGTACCAATGTATGTATGAATTCTTCCTTAAAATCTCTCTTATTTGGCATTCAAGAAATGCTGTACTTCCTTTCTTCTTGGTAATGGATGTGAGCGTTTGTGTTATTTGAATATCTCCACTTGTGTCTGAAAGAAAAACAAAAGCAAACATTAGTGAGATTTTTTTTGGTATTTATTAAAATAGTTCTCTTTAATGAAAATTTTGGGACCTGCAGTGTCTACTTTTTTTCCTGAAGAATTCAAGGTATGGTGGGCTCTGTCAGCTTAGTTTGAGTGACCGTGTGGCTTTCTTCCACCTGAGTGGGCTAGTTAGACTGTCCAGGCTTTCTAGTCCTCCCTTCGAATGAATAAGATACCCATGGCGGTGTAAAGTCACTCACAAGTCCAAAGGCAGGCCGCCAGGATGACCTTGGGCAGGAGCAGCATCCTGCCAGCACTTGTTAGCTGAGGTGCTTGAATAATGGAATTATCACAGAGCCAAGGGCTGAATTAGTGAGAGGAAGTGGCCCTCTGAACACACAGCTAAGACCCATTAACCGCAGGAAAAGGGGTTCGTGGTATTTCCCCGAAACATCCTGTGGAAATAGGCCTGTTAATTGATTTAGCAGCAGATTACTGTGTGATTGTTACCATCTGATGACATCAGAATAAAGAAGCCACTTTTCTGCTATGGGACGAAAGTCCTTTACAGACCCAAAATGGAGAGAGGGCGAAGGAGTGAGGAAGGAAGAGGGACGAGAGGTAGAAAAGGATATTTTTGTTGGGTTGTCAGCTTTTTCTTTTAATACTTTAGAGTATTCACTCCAATGTCTTCTTGCTTGCTTGTTTCTTATGGAAATCTGCTAATATTTTTCCTCCTCTGGCATCCTTCCAGATTTGTCTCTGTTTTTGTCTTAGGTCTCTATCACTAATTCTGGAAGGTTTTCAGCTATTATTTCTTCAAATATTTCTTTTCCTTCATTTCCTCTTTCTTCTGCTGGGATTCTAATTACAAATATGTTTGACAACTGAATATTGTCCACAGTTCTGTAGTTTCATGATTTATGGCAATCTGCTCTGTCTCTATCTCTACCTCATCTCCTGGCATTGCATTTGGGGAGATTTCTAGTGGCCTATCCTCCTGTCACCAAATTCTTTCCTAATCTCTGCTGAGCCTCCTGATGAGGACTGCCAAGGCATTCTTCCTTTCTGTTACTGTGCTTTTTATTTCTTGCATTTCCTTTGGTCATTTGTTGTTTTTTAAATAATTTTTATCTCCTTGCTGAAATTGCCTATCTGATATTGCATGTTGTTTTACCCTTTCCATTAGAGCCATTAACATATATTTTAAAAATATATTTTATTGATTTTTTTACAGAGAGGAAGGGAGAGGGATAGAGAGTTAGAAACATCAATGAGAGGGAAACATCAATCAGCTGCCTCCTGCACACCCCTCACTGGGGATGTGCCCACAACCAAGGTACATGCCCTTGACCAGAATCGAATCTGGGGCCCTTGAGTCCGCAGGCTGGTGCTCTATCCACTGAGCCAAACCGGTTAGGGTGCCATTAACATGTTAATCATACTCACTTCAAATTCCCTGTTAGTTCCAACATCTTTGTCACGTCTCAGCCTGGTTCTAATGATTGCTTCGTGTCTTTGGACTGTGTTTCTTCTTGCCTTTTGTTTGGCTCTGAAATTTTTGGTTGAAAGATGGACATGTATAGTACAATAGATACTGAGATAAATATATATTATGCATGGAAATGAGCACACCTTTCCTTCTGCTAGGCCTTTAACGTGGGAATTTGTGTTATTCTAGTCAGGAGTTACAGCGGGTTTGAAGTTTGTTAGGTTATCAGGATTGGAGTTTGCTGCTTTCAGGGTTCAGAGGTTTAAAATGTGTCTGGTCATACTTTGTTTTTGTCTTCTCCCGTGGCTTTGAGTCTTCCCTTTGTTCTGCTCCCCAGAGGAAGTGTGTCTCTTGAAGCCCCCTTAGCTGCATTCAGTCACTTTTATTCAAGGTTGCTAGCATGCCGGCGAGAGGGGAGGGAAGCGGACGTCCCCTGACTCGGTGGGAAGCAGGTACAGTAAAACTGGGTCTTGACAATGTGGCTTTCACGTGTTCCTGCCCCTCTTCCAGAAGCAGCACAGTTTTTACCTTTGCTCCCCTCCCCCAGCCGCAATGTCTCCACGCACTTCTGGCTGAAGCCACAACTGTTGAAGCTCATTCTTGGGCAAATGAAAACTTGTTACTTTGTAGAGTTAGGGCAGAGGGTCTGGGCAAAGTTTTGCTTGTCCTGCCTCTAAAGCAATGAGATTCCACCAGTGCCTTCCCCTGCACGTTGCCTTTGTTGTTGTTGCTTTTGTGTGTTTTTTTCCTGCAGTGGAAATGGAATGGATTAGGTCTGGGTGGATTTCAGTAGTAGCTGTCCCCCTCCTGCAGCCAGCAACACAGGGAAGCTTTCTCCAGATTCTCCTTGATCTTCTCTGCAAGAATCTTGTAGGCTGCCTGGGGAAAAAGCTTAAAAGATAGTGGAGAATACCCTATACCTTATATTTGTGGTTCCCAAGTGTTTTCTCTCTCCCCTCCTGGTCTATGCTCAGCTCTTGTTATTTGATGAACAATTTCAAGTTTAATCTTCTGACCAGCATGATTGGTGTTTGACAGCATCTGTCTCAGGTGAGCAAATACTCAGCTCCTGTTTCTTCCTGCAAGTGCCTGTCTCCAAATTTGAGTAAGTCACTTGCTCTGCAACTGAGTTCTTTGAAGGTTTAAGCAAAGTCATTAACTTTCAGTAAGTCCCTTTTTTATGTTGTTGAGGAGGGGAGCAATGTCATTTTCCCCTTTCTGTATCTCTGAGCACATTCTGGTCCTTTTTCCCATTTTAAAAATTGCATTGCTTTTTAAATTGAGCCGTGAAAGTTCTTTGTATATTTTGGACACCATTCATTTTTTTAAATATGTTTTGAGACTATTTTTTTCCTAATCTGTGGCTTCCCTTTCCATTTTCTTAGCAGTCTTTAAAAAGAGCAGAAATCTTCATTTTGATGCAAGTGTAACTTGTCAAATGTTTCTTGTTTTTCTTCTCTTTTAAGAAATCTTCGCCTAACCCGTGTCACAATGCGTTTCTCCCGTATTTCCATCTAGAAGTTTTACTGGTTTCAGTTTTACATTTAGTCCTATAATTCATTTTGCGATCGTTTTTATTTATGGTGTCTGGTGTGGATTAAGTTTGTTGTTGTCTTTTACATATATGAACAATTGTTCCAGTGCTATTAGTTAAAAAGTGTGTCATTCTTGTATTTCGCTGGTACTATGTGTGGCCCTGTTTCTGGGTTGTCTTTTCTTGTGCTCCTATCTATGTATCTGTCCTTTCACCAACGCCCACTGTATTGATCATTGTAGCTTAATAACATGGCTAAGATTTTAATCTTTTCAAAACTGTTTTAGCTATTCTACATCCTTTGTCTCCCCATATATATTTTACTATCAGCTTCTTGATTTCCACAAAAAGTCTTCCTAAGATTTTGATTAGGATTACATTAAATCTTTTTATCACTTTGGGGAAAATTTAACATCTTAAATATACTGAGTCTCCCAGTCCATGAACATGCACATCTCGCCATTTATTGAGTAGCTCTTCAACTTTTGTCATCAAAATTTTGAAGATTTCAGCATATAAATCCTTTACATTTTTGGTTAAATTAACCTCTAAATATTATATAGGTGTTGTTGCTCTTGTAAATAGTACTATTTGTTAAAATTTCAATTTTTAATTGTCAGTACAGCTGATTGTTGAAGAACACAGATTTGAACTTCATGGGTCCAATTATACGTGGATTTTTTTCCCAGTAAAGTCAGATGGCTCTCCATATCTGTGGATTTTATATCTATAGAGTCAACCAATGGGTGGTCAAAGACCATATTTCGACCTGCAGTTGGAAGTTCATGGATGCAGAGGACCGGCTGACTGCATGCAATGTTCTTTTAAATAAGGAACTTGAGTTCCGCAGATTTTGGTATTTTGGTATTTGCAGGGGGTCTTGGAGTCAGTATCCCATGGATACCGAGGGCTGACTGTAGTTTAATTTACAGAGAGTCAAAAGTTATTCACAGATTTTTTATTTTATAGGGGGTCAATGTTCAAGGGTTAACTTATATACAATTACAATTAATTTGCATCTCTCATTCTATTTTATAGCTGTATATGCTCCATTATGCATGTGCCATCATTTTTTTTCAACCAATCCCCTATGTTTGTATATTTACGTAATTTCTAATATTGCAATTACATAATGACTATACATCTGTATTTTAATTTTGTTGAAAGTTGTATCTTCAGGATAAATTTTGGAAGGTTTTTTTTTGCTAGGTGAAATGGTAAATGTATAACAACATTTTTAGATACTTCCAAATTCCACTACAAAAAGGTTATATTTTTCATTTTTTACAAACAATGTATAGTGGCTATATTCCCCCATTACTTAACTGACAGAGTATATTGACAAACTTTTAAATTCTTGTCAATCCCATGAGTGAGAAATTGTATTTCTATGCAGCATTCATTTGCATTTATCTTATTAGAAATAAAGTTGGGCATCTTTTTAAATGCTTAAGAAAACTTTTTATATTGCTCTTCATGAGTTGGCTTTTTATATCTCTTGCCATATTCCTACAGGATATTCTTAATTTTTTTCTTTTCTTTTAATATCAGGCATAGTAGACCTTTATCTGCTTAATAGATTGCAAATATTTTCTATAGTTTGTGATTTGTCCTTTGATTTAACTTCTGTTGCTTCCTACCATGCAAAATTTGCTTTCGTTTACCTGTAGTAAAAGTTTCCTGTAGTTTCTCTTTTTGCACCTTGAATCTGAGTTACAAATTGATTCCCTAAGTCCATGTTGCACAATAGAGGCTGGAGAATTTTTTCTGTAGGTGGTCAGATAAA
This sequence comes from Murina feae, assembly GCA_004026665.1. NCBI lineage: Eukaryota > Metazoa > Chordata > Mammalia > Chiroptera > Vespertilionidae > Murina > Murina feae. The sequence continues at coordinate 24,383 of PVJC01015776.1, read as the reverse complement.
TATTTGTGGCTTTGTGAACTGTTAGGTCTACTCACCTCTGCAACTGTAGCTCAAAAGCAGTCTGTAAATGAGTAGGTGTGACTGTATTCCAGGAATGCCAAGACATATATTCTATTAGAAAATGTCCTTGAAGAAAGAGTTTATTTTTTTCCACTTATTGCTGTATTTCCAAAAAATAAGAAAATATGTTATTTGTTTTATATTTTGCTATTGTTTTATATTTTGAAAGTAAAATCATCCTACATATTTATCTAATCTAATAAAAGAGTAACATGCAAATTGACCCTCACTCTGTTACACCTAAGCCACACCCACCAGCCAAGCCACGCCCACCAGCCAATCAGAGTGGCTGTATGCAAATTAACCCAGCCAAGATGACAGCCAGCAGCCTTGGAGCTAGAGCAAACAGGAGGCTTCCATTGCACCAGCGATGGAGGAAATTGCCTGCCTAGGCTGGCTGGGGCTCTGCTCAAGGCAACAATGTTTCAATTATAGAAGCCACGGAGCTGAAGCAAACAGGAGGCTTCATTGCCTGCCTAGGTCTCAGCTCAAGGCAACAAAGTTTCAATTGTAGAAGATAAATAAACCTCAGAAACCTGATTCCAGCCAGCCTTGCTGGGATGTTGGGTCAATGGGAGCTGTGGCCAGCCTGAAAATGGCCCTCAGCCCCTCACCCAGGCTGGCCACCCCTCTATGGGGTGAGGGTTCCCACTGGGGGGTTTGGCCAGCCTGCAAACAGCCATCAGCCCTTCACCCAGGCTGTCCAGGCATGCCAGCAGGTGGACATCCCCTGAAGGGTCCCAGACTGCAAGAGGGCACAGGCCAGGCTGAGGGACCCCCGCCGAGTGCACAAATTTTTATGCAGCGGGCCCCTAGTACTTATTATAAGAAGAAAACACATAAATTCAGACTCAGCTTTGAATAGTAATTATCTGTTTCACTGATTATTTGTGAAGGAGTTTGTTTTCTCCTTAACGCTAGAAACTGGGTTAGATTCCTACTGTCTGTGTGTCAAAGGCAGGAGAGCACAGTGGCTGCAACAGTCACTGAATCCAGAGAAGCCCAGCCCTCCGTCCCCATCCAGTAACTTGCGACCACAAAGTAAATAGCATCTCTGTTTCCTCGTCTATAGAAAGTGAATCATTAACAAGTAAAATTATAAAGTCAGCTAAACAATAAGTAAGTCAAGACAACTATAGCTTTGTAAAATTAAAGAAATGGATAAACCTATTTTTTAAAAAGGAGATAATAGAAATACATTGAAAGAATGGGTGAGAAATGCAAAATACTTGACTCAGTTTCCTGCAAATAAAATTAAAATATTTAATGGAACTGAAAATTTTCTAACTGTATGTCTTGGCTATTGTGAATAATGCTGCTATGAACATGGGTTGCATATATAACTTTAAGTTCATGTTTTTGTTTCCTTTGGATAAATACACTGAAGCAAAATTGCTGGATCATATAGTAGTTCTGTTTTTTCTATTTATCTTTTGCAGATCTTCCATACTGGTTTTCATAGTGGCTGCACCAATTTACAATCCAACCAGCAGTACATAAGGGTTCCCTTTTATCCACATCTTCACCAGTATTGTTAATTCTTTTTTTAAAAATATTCTTTATTGTTCAGATTGTTACAGATGTTCCTTTTTTTTTAAAACCCCATAGCTCTCCTCCAACTGGTTCCCCCCTCACCCGGTGCCCTGACCCCCCCTCCCCACACTGTCTTCATCCATAGATGTAAGATTTTTGTCCAGTCTCTTCCCATACCCCTCATGTCCCCTTCCCCCTGAAAATTGTCAGTCCATTCCCTTTCTATGCCCTTACTTCTATTCTATTCACCAGTATATTCTGTTTGTCAGATATTTCTATTGACTTAATTGTTATATTCACTGGTTGATAGATATGTATTTGTTGTCACTTTGTTGTGCATACTTTTTATATTTACCTTTTTCTTCTTCCTTCTCTTAAAGAATGCCCTTCAGCACTTGTTAATCTATGCAGTTGTTGTGTACTCAGACTTTTATATGCTTTTCTTCCATTTATTTTGAGTTTTTCTGAGTCTTGTGTTTAAATTGTTTATTTTTATATATTTATTTACTGAAACAAGTGTATAAACATTATTCTCTTAGTAGTTTATTGTATTTCATAGTCTTGGACATAAAATGCTTTCATTATTTTGATAAGTTCTTGATTAAAAGTAAGAGTTATCAAAAAAAGAAAAAGTGAATCATGATAACATGTCAACAGATTGTCACAAACATGAGATGGATTAGGACAGTGCCCGGGAAAGAGCAGCAGCTCTGAAAGAATGGCCCTGTGGTCCTCACAGGATCCCAGCAGAATGCCAGGGGAAAACTTCCCAATGAGAATCCGCCTTGTTGTGTGATTATCTGATGCTCCCCAGGGGGATCTGAGGCCTGTGCAAAGGGAAGTGTGCTGGTCAGGCTGTGACAGGGTCCTTCAGTGTAAAATGAGTCATCTTCCTCCTCCTGGAGGAGACGGGGAGCGCTCCACCCCACAGTCACCCCCAAAATGTATGGAGTAAATAAACACGGAACATCTTCAGGATGGCCTGACAGTGTGGGGCTTGGGGTTTAAAACGTACTTTTATCTCTACAACCTTGAATTATTAAAAGTGTGTGTGTGTGGGGGGGGAATGATCATTACATTGCAAACGTGTTGTGACGATGTAATATCACTAGCATGCTTTCTGGCACTCACTGATTTCCTCTTGGAGTCTGAGCCACATTATGGGTAATCTCTGTGGTAAAAACAAAACAAAACGAACAAACAAACAAAAAAAACAGTACAAGACCCAGGTGCTGTGGGAAGGGAAGCTCAGGATGGGGCTCAGCCGTGCAGCCTCTGTGGTTGACCTTATTGAGAAGGATGTGGGTGGCCACAGACCGGAGGAAGGTTCTTGTGCAGCTGATCTCGGCAATTCTAACGCTGTGTATGCCAGTCCAGCAGGCACAGAAGTACACGGCCTCGTCTTCTTTCTCTGGGAAATTTATTCTCAAGGTGGAGGTGGAAGTGTGAAAATCTTTACGTGCCTCAAATTTGTTTTTCTTCCCACCAACAACGGTTGTGGAGACAACAAATAATAAATGTTCCATACTCTGATCTGGTTTCTGCCGGTACCAGTGAATGTAATCTCTGTTAAAGATGCCAGAGGACACCTTACAAGGTATCTGGGCACTCTCACCCCTTGCCCTGGAAATTGACAGTTTGGGCTGCTCCAACTTTAACTGCCCAAGGCCAACTGCAAACAAAAACAAATTTCCATGAATAAATGATATGTCAAGAGGTAACCATAAAGAATTTCTTGGGTCTCTCTGGTAGACTGAAATGATGGGGGAACTCACAAGCCCAGAGGGAGATGAAGATGACTGCTTCCACTGGTGGCATCCTGTGCACCAAGCAATTCCCCAGGGAGAAGGTAAGACACTGAGGTCCCTGTTAACAGACTTGAGGCAGGAGGTGGGGGTGGTTCTGGTTTCTCAGAAGAAGTGGTGGCTCAGATGCTCCCTGGGGTTCTTCATGACCTGCTACAGATATGAGCAGTTCTGGGGCTCCCTGTGCCCCATAAGTGCAGGGAACACTGGGTAAGGGGGCTCATGATCTGCAAAGAAAATGTTGGGATAAATGTGTCTGTCTTGGGGTAGGGCAGGGATGGTTCTCATACCCACTCAGCTGTTCCCCATAAAATAACAAAGCATATAGCCCAATCCCAGATGCATAGAAAATGCTCAGGCTGCAGTAGATGACTTCTGGGTTCACATAAAGTAGAAATTATAGAGATTGATACAGTTTTGCAATCACACAGAAATGTGATTTCTTTAATATTACCTTTTCTCCTTTCTCCCCTTTTGATGAAAACTGGCCTCATCCTGTACCCAGACTCACCTGCCTCCTTCTCCCTTGCACAACTACTTCCTTAATCATGAAGCCCTCAGGACCATGAGGTTCTGGTTGGCATCAAATCATCTTAGGAAACAGCATCAGGTGTGTTGACTCCAGAGACAGAGTTTCAGTCAACTGACATCTAGACTAGATATACTGATCAACTTTCCCTAAACTATCCTGGACGAATCAGTAGAGACAATGACCCTGACCATGACTCCAATAGTCACAGTGATTAATGAGGTTTAACCCATGCCCTAGAAACCATCAGGATCCCAGGCCTTCGAGCATTACCTCACCTGTGTGTCTGGGCATGGGCCACTTCTTAAAAATAAACCTTTACTTTCTTTGCTGCAAACTCCTGCTCATGTCTTCCTGGGCCCTGATGTCCAATAACATTTTGGGTTGTTACTTTCAGGGAGGGGCAGCCTTGGGGGCCTAGGAGCCCTTGTTCCATGCCACCACCTTCTCTGAGTGCCCAGCACAGCTTTCAGCCTGCTCTGGTGAGTTTCAGCCTGGAGGAAGGGCCCTTCCTCCCTCCTTCCCTCCCTCCCTCCCTGCTTCTTTTTGTAAAATTATGCTCCCTCTGCACAGATTTGCTCTTTGTCTTAGGCATGAGAAGGTGCCCAGAGAGGTTATTTTAAAGTATACAGTTTCTCAGTGCCTTCTGGTTTGAATGGATGTGAATTAAAATGAATTACAGCCAAGATTATATGAAGTTGTGCGTGTATGGGGGTGGGGGGTGCTCCACTGTGAGCTCTAGGTGCTGTGAGCAGGCTGGCTCTGCCTGCAACTCAGTGGCAGAAGGTCTACAACCCAAAATATAGGCCAGGAACCCACTCACCTCGGGGGTCTCACACCTCTGGTCACAGTGGGGTGGAGGGCAAAGCACCTGGGCCTCAGCAACTGTCCTGTTTGGGTCTGGATGACAAGAAGGACAGGGCCCCACCCCATGCACTTATTTTGGGCTGAGGTGTTTTCCTCTGTGGTTGTGGCAGAGAGTGGAGTTCCTGAGTACAAGGTGGAAGCCGGGGGAGAGTGGGAGGTCCCCCATCCAGTCCCCTTTTCCCTAAGCAGTCCCCCTCCACTCAATTTATTCACAGTGAACAAGCCTATTAAGAATGTTGGCTCCTCGCCTGGCCAGCGTAGTTCAATGGTTGAGCCCCTGGGGTTCTTCATGACCTGCTACAGATATGAGCAGTTCTGGAAGCTCCCTGTGCCCCATAAGTGCAGGGAAGACGTATGAACCAGGAGGTCATGGTTTGATTCCTGATCAGGGTACATACCCTGGTTGTGGGCTCAATCCCCAGTGTAGGGCTTGCAGGAGGCAGCCAATCAATGATTCTCTCTCATGATTGATGTTTCTCTCTCTTTCCTTTCCCTTTCTCTCTGTAATCCTATATAATAAAAGAGTAATATGCAAATTGACCATCACTCCAACACACAAGATAGCCACCCCTATGTGGTCAAAGATGGCCACCACAAGATGGCCTGCAGGGAAGGGCAATTGTGGGTGATCAGGCCAGCAGGGGAGGACAATTGGGGGAGACCAGGCCTGAAAGGGAGGGCAGATGGGGGGACCCAGGCCTGCAGAGGAGGGCAGTTAGGGGTGACCAGGCCTGCAGAGGAGGGAAGATGGGGAGGGACCCAGGCCTGCAGGGGAGGGCAGTTGGGAGCAATTGGTCCAACTGGGGAGGGCAGTTAGGGGTGACTGGGCTGTCAAGGGAGGGCAGTTAGGGGTGACCAGGCCAGCAGGGGAGGGGAGATGAGAGCAATCGGGCCAGCAGCAGAGCAGTTAGGCATTCATCAGGCTGGCAGTGGTTAGGGGGTTATCAGGCTGACAGGCAGAAGCAGTTGGGGCAATCAAGCAGGCAGGCAGGTGAGCGATTGGGAGCCAGCAGACCTGGATTGTGAGAGAGGTCCCAGATTGGAGAGGGTGCAGGCTGGGCTGAGGGACACACACCCACCCCCATGCATGAATTTCGTGCACTGGGCCTCTAGCCAATAATAAAATAAAAGAACATTGACTCCTTCAAAAAAATTATTAAACACCTAAAGCCACAAACCCTACCTTCATGGCACATACAGTTTAGAGACATAGGATAATAAACTAACAAAAAGATGAAGTGTCTGGTATATTTCCTGTTGGATGTTGGTGTGCACTCTGGAGAAAAAGGAGGCAGGGGAGAGGGATGGGGAGCAGCAGGCTGGTGATGTCCCCACCATAGGACACTTGTTCTGTCAGTAGATACAAGAAGCCTTTATCCTTTGAGATTTCTGAAGTCAGCATGTGCTTTACACTTTCCAGCTAGGTTCCCGGTTCCCAGCAGCTGGTTACAAACAAAAAAGTACATGACAGGTTCTGTGCAGAGGGAGGCTCAGGCTGGTGCCCAGCTGTGCAGCCTCTGTGGTTGCCCATTTTGAGAAGGATGTGGATGGGCACAGACCTGAAGATGGTTCTTGTGCTGGTGATCCTGGCAACTCTAATGCTGTGTATGCCAGTCCAGCAGGCACAGAAGTACATGGCCTCGTCTTCTTTCTCTAGGAAATTTATTCTCAAGGTGGAGGTGGAAGTGTGAAAACCTTTATGTGCCTCAAGTTTGTTGTTCTTCCCAACAACAAGGGTTGTGGAGACAACATATAATAAATGTTCCATACTCTGATCTGGTTTCTACCGCTACCAGTGAATGTAATCAATGCTAAAGGTGCCAGAGGACACCTTTCAAGGTATCTGGGCACTCTCACCCCTTGCCCTGGAAATGGATATTACAAGCTGCTCCAACTTTAACTCCCCAAGGCCAACTGAAAAAAAATAAAAAATTCTATGAACAAATGGCAGGTAAAGAGGTAACAATAAAGAATTTCTTGGGTCTCTCTGGTAGACTGAAATGATGGCTGGAACTCAGAAGCCCAGAGGGAGATGAAGATGACTGCTTCCAGTAATGCCATCTTGTGCACCAAGCAGCTCCCAGGGAAAAAGTAAGACACTGGGGTTCCTGTTAGCAGACCAGTGACAGCGGAAGGGACTGGTTCCAGTTTCTCAGAAGAAGTGGTGGCTCAGATGCTCCCTGGGGTTCTTCATGACCTGTTACAGATATGACCAGTTCTGGCGCTCCCTGTGTCCCTAAGAGCTGGGAACCCTGGGTAAGAGGGTTCATGATCTGGAAAGAAAATATTCTGGGATAAATGTGTCTGTCTTGGGGTTGGGCAGAGATATTTCTCACAGCCACTCAGCTGTTACCCATGAAATACCATGTTATAGAAGCATTGCTTCAGAAATATGAAGACTCGCCTGCTGTGTTCAGCCCCTAAGCCCGTCTTTCTGTGATGTGCTGTTGATTCAGGACTTGAGTATGAAACCTGACCTTTATTTTTCTGTTACACCACAACACAGAAATCAGACACTGAAACATCTCATCGATATTTTTTAAGACACCATATGCAGAAGCACAGAAGCACTTTTGTGGTTTTTTAAATTAATTAGATGTCACCCTCAATCTACAATAATAAAAGCATAATATGCTAATTAGACTGGATGTCTTTCCCAATGACCTTCCTTGACGAAGCCAGGGCTGTGAGGAAAGCCTGGGTCCTGGGTGCCTGCTGGCGGCCGGAGGAAAGCCCAGGTTCCAGGTGCTGGAGGGAAGTCTGGGTCCCAGGTGCCAGAGGGAAGCCAGTGCCAGCAGCTGGGGGAAGGAAGGCCTACTCTTGCATGAATTTCATGCACTGGGCTTCTAGTTTTAATATAATTAAAATTAATTAGATTATGACTCAGGACACCCAAATTTCATTTATAATCTGGGTGCCTCCATGAAAGGAGTGGACTGCAGTTGCTGGCAAATATGGGAGACAGAGCAATCCGGGAACTCAACTTCTCATTGTGGACCTTGGAGCTGTCTCATTAACATTATCATCTCACACGCAGGAGTATTTTCACAGCTATATTATGGTTAATATGTAATAATAAGCTTTAAAATTAATGTGGAGCTTAATATCCATTGAGGAATTGTTATTTTTAATTACTTTAATGTTTTCTTATTTATTTAACCCTCTCAACAACAGTGCTGTGAAGTAGCTGTAGTGATGATCTCCATTTGGCATTGAGGACAGTGGCAAAGAGAAGTGACTCTCCTGACTCCCAGATCTGGGAGACAGGAGAAGTCAGATAAGCAACAGTTGCTCACTAAGGAAAGTCTAAGTAAAATGATCTTAACTAATAAAAGTGTAATATTGAAATTAAGCCACGCTCACCAGCCAATCAGAGCGGCCGTATGCAAATTAGCCCAGCCAACATGCAGGCCGCCACTCACAGACCTGAGTAAAGGGCAGCTTCCATTGCAGCAGGAGCGAAAGTGAAACTGCGCTCGCTCTGCTTAAACTGGCTCTAGCGAAACACAAGTTTGCAACAATATAACAATCATAGAATCCTCGGGAGCTGAAGGAAACAGCAGGCCTAAGAGTAACATTGTCTCATTATAGACACCGCCAGGTGAAGCAGAGAGGAGGCTTCCTTAGTTAGTAGGCTGCCTTAAAGGATCAGTGTATCAATTATAGAAGATAAACAAACCCCAGAAACCTGCGTCCAGCCAGTCTTGCTGGGACCTTGGGTCAATGGGAGCTGTGGGCAGCCTTAAAGCCTGAAAGCGCCAATCAGCCCATCACTCCGTCTGGCCACAACCCAATGGGGTGAGGGATGTTCCTGGGGGCTTGGCCAGCCTGCACACAGCCATCAGCCCCTCACCCAGGCTGGTCAGGCACCCCAGCAGGTGGACATCCCCAGAGGGGTCCCAGACTGTGAGAGGGCACAGGCCAGGCTGAGGGACCTCCCGAGTGCACAGAGCGGCTGCAGGGCGGGACAGCGCAGGACCCAGGACCAGTGAGTGGGAAAGAGGCGGCAGGGTTGGCGGCCTGCTTGCTGGCTGCCCAGGCCCTTTGCGGGGCACGGGGGAGTGGGAAAGCAAGGCAGCAGGGTACCGGTGAGTGGGAAAGAGGTAGCGGGGGTGTCTTGGCCTGCTTTGCGGCTGCCCAGGTCCCTTCTGGGGATCAGGAAAAGGCTGGCCTGACCACAAGGCAGGGTTTTCCCTGCTTTCTGGTGGCTGGAGGAAGATGGGCAGTAGGCAAGCTTGGGAGGCAGGCAGCATCCAGCCCTGGCCACAGCTCAAAAAAGAGAACAACATGCAGGGGAGGGTAAGAGTCTGAGAGATCAACATAGAGGGGGTGCCTGCTCCAAGCCTGGGGGCAGGCCCCCAGCAGGTAGACACACACAGGAGGACTGCTCTGAACCTCAAATGCGGCTGGGGGTAGGTCCCCAGTGGCAACACACACACACACACACACACACACACAAAAGACTCCTGGCAGACTGGGGCCATCATAGGACATCCACTGAGGGATTCCAGACTGTGAGAGGGGGCAGAATGGGCTGAGGGACCCCCACCGCCCCATGCACAAATTTCATGCACCGGGCTCCTAGTATAAAATAAGGACAGCAAAAGGCATGCATTCTATACTTTACTTTGTATCTCTCCCTTCTTCTTTATAAATGGAAATAGGATTACTGGGTATCCTAACTAATAAAAGCATAATATTAAAATTAATCGTTTCTTCGGGATGCCTAAGCCATGCCCACCAGCCAATCAGAGCAACTGTATGCAAATTAACCCAGCCAACATGGAGGCCGGCACTCAGGGACCTGAGTAAACAGTCAGCATCCGTTGCAGCAGGAGTAAAACTGTTTGCAGTCACCTGGGCTTCTCTCCACTCCAGGGAACGTATTTGCAACAAATGTTTCAATCCTAGGAGCTAAAGCAAACAGCAGGCCCGGGTTGACTTCTAACTAAACATTGTTTCATTATAGAAGCCAGAGCTGAAGCAGAGAGGCAGTTTCGTTACTAGGCCCCAGCTTAAAGGAACAGTGTATCAATTATAGAAGATAAACAAACCCCAGAAACCTGCTTCCAGCCAGCCTTGCTGGGACATTGGGTCAATGGGAGCTGTGGGCAGACTGAAATTCTGAAAATAGCCATCAGCCTGTCACCCATGCTGGCCACACCCCAATGGGGTGAGGGATGTTACTGGGGGGCTTGGCCAGCCTGCAAACAGCCATCAGCCCCTCACCCAGGCTGGCCAGGCACCCCAGTAGGGACCCAAAACCTGAAGGGACTGTGGGCAGCCTGAAAACGGCCCTCAGTCCATCACCCAGGCTGGCCACACCCCAATAGGGTGAGGATCCACACTGGGGGTCTTGGCCAGCTTGCAAACAACCATCAACCCCTCACCCAGGCTGACCAGGCATGCCAGCAGGTGGACATCCCCAGAGGGGTCCCAGACTGCGAGAGGGCACAGGTCGGGCTGAGGGACCTCCCGAGTACACAAATTTTTGTGCACCGGGCCCCTAGTTATCTATAATAATAAAAGCATAATATGCTAATTATACCAGATATCCTCCTGGATGAATCAGGCTGCAAGGAAAGCCCAGATCCTATGTGTCAGCAGGAAGCTGGTGCCAGCAGTAGGGGGAAGAAAGGCCTACTCTTACATGAATTTTGTGCATTGGGCCTCTAGTATATAAGTAAACATTTTTAAGTAGGATTTGACTATTTGTCTTTATATTCTCTTCTTTTGGATAACTTTTATTTTCTTTAATATGAAGGTCTTTCAATAATCAATGTGACTATTATAAAGTGACCAAAGATCATTTAACACCTTCCTATGCCACTTAATCCTATCAAACATTTGTTAGCTTGCTTGAACTTCATATCTTTCTTTGCACATATGTTCCTTGCCTGTATATGTACCTTTTTTCTCTTTTTTTTTCAGAGAGGAAGGGAGAGAAAGGGTGAGATAGAAAAATCAATGATAAGAGAGAATTGATCGGTTACCTCCTGCACCACCCCTACTGTGGATCAAGCCCCCAACCAGAATGTGTGTCCTGACTGGGAATTAAACCCTGACCTCCTGGTGAATAGGTCAATGCTCAATCACTGAGCCATGCCACCAGGGTATATGTATCTTTTAGAGCTATTCAGAGGCTTCCATTTTAACATTACATTACAACCAAACACTCAAATATTAGTATCTGATGCATCAAGAGTCTTCAGTGATGCCATGAAGTCTTATTAGTATTATTATCAAATGAGATAAAATGACTTTATTAAGTATTTTTATGATAAAACCATATGAGCTCATCTAACAAGATATGTAAAGTTAATCAAAGTGCATAGAAGAAATAAAGCCATTCTATACTTTTGCTTTGCATTTCTCTTCTTATTTATGAACTAGAGGTCCAGTGCACAAAATGCATGCACAGGATGGGTGGGGGTGGCCCACAGCCTAGCCTGCACCCTCTTGCAATCCAGGACCTCTCAGGGGATGCCCGACTGCTGGGATCAGGCCTAAACTGGCAGTCCCTTTTGCTATTTGGGACTGCTGGCTCCTAACTGCTTCCTGGCCTTTCTGCCTGATCATCCCTAACCACTCTGCATGCCTGCCTCATTGCCCCTAACCACACGCCTGCCTGCCTGATCACACCTAACTGCTTTGCCTGCCTCCTGATCACCCCTAACCGCCTCTGCCTGCCTGCCTCATTGCTCCTAACTACCTCTGCCTTGCCCCCCACCACCGAGGCTTCATCTGAAAGAACATCTGGAATGATATCCAGAAGGTCTTTCAGCTGTCTGATCTAATTAGCATACTACACTTTTATTATTAGAGAATATATATAAGATTGCCTGATATTACATATATCAGGCAGCTGGTGGGACCGTGGAGTGTAGGAGCAAAGCATTTTCAGTAGCCATCAGAGGCTCGCCCCAAAGACAGTGACCAATGCCCTGCTTTGGTGTGGCACCCCCATGCACCTGCTCCACCATCCTGCTTCAGCCAACGCCGCCATGTTCCACACATGGCCCCTGGTGGTCAGCACATGTCATAGTGAATGGTTGTTCGGTTGTTCCACAGTTTGGTCTATTTGAATATTAGCCTTTTATTACATAAGATGACCAAACATAGCACTTAGTCCTAGCTGACATTTATTGACTTTCTTGAGCTTCGTACTTCACTTTGTAGCTATGTACCTTGCCTGCTAATGTAATTTTTAGAGCTATTCAGAAGCTTCCATTATAACATTACATGAGGGTAATGCACCAAACACTCAAATATTAGGACCTGAACCATCATAAGTCTTCAATGATATCATGAAGTCTTGTTAGTACTGTTATCATACAAGTGATAACTACTTTGTTAAACATTTTTACTGTAAAACCATATTAGCTCATTAAGAAAAATATGTAAAGTTAATCAAAGTACTAGAAGCAATAAAGCCATCTAGTCCTTCAGAAATAATCATTCTCACAATATTGCAGGAATCACCTCCCCCTTTTATTATAATTCTGTCAATCCAAACAATTTTATTCTTAAGAGGTTACTACATGCTCATTAATTTTTCTTTATGTTATGTTGTAAATTTTTTTGGATTTTACTAATCAATCCATAAAACATTGTCTTCAAAGGCTGTGTAATATCCTGCTCTTTGAGTGCAATGTATTTCTGGTGTCTCTTTCAGTGTTATTCACCACAAAAAGCTGCTGGAGAGTTTTCTCCTCAGCTCTGAGCACAGGAGTGTCTCACTGTCAGCACCTCACCCCTGCTCTAGGAGGCCCTTTAAGGACTACATGAGACAACCACGTGAAGAAGGTAGCAGAAGTATGTTGACAAGCTTGTCTACTTCCCTGACGAAAAGGGCTCATGTTCTCAGATTCTTTGTATTTCTCTCAGGTCTTTCCTTTTGCCTTTTCTCCTATTAAAAGTTTAGACAACCAGTAAGGCCTTATGTTGGTTCAAGAGTCTGTTGTGGTGCACACTGGGAGAACATGATGGTCAGGAATCCCAGGGACAGGATAGGCTCACAGAAGGCTGTGTGCATCACAGGTGGAGGAGCGAGGCTGAGAGGCTGATTCCATGTCTGCCTTTCCTGTCAATCTCCGTCTGTCTTTCACCCAATGGCCTCCCTGCACTGAGAACTAGAACCAGGGTCCTTAGAAGAGAGGTGGTGTGGATGCACATGTTGCCATGATCTTAGAAATTATCACATAAATAAGGGAGTGTGTATGCCTCAGAGGTGAGGTGGCATCCATATTCGTTCTGTGGGTGACCAGGATGTACTGGATAAGAAGAATGCGTGGATTAAAGAGCAGACATTTGTTTCACAATTACTTCAGAGGTGAATTATGAAATGATAAAAATTTTATTTTATATTTTAATAAACAAATTGATAACTTATTGACATTTTTTGTATTCTGTGAAGAATCCAGATCACTCAAATCCTGGTCACATGATTCAGTATAAAATAGTAAATTGTGTCAGCAAATGTTTCACCAGAGTTAGTTTTGTTTTCTTCATGAGTATAGGAACAATGCACAGCACTTCTTTTAGCATCTTATGATCTTGAGGTCAGACTCTGGAGCTAGATTAGATGGGTCCAACCCTATTTTGCTTCATATCAGCTGTGTGTCTTGATAGGTTGCTTGGATACAGAATAAATATCTCACTTACCTCATGAATAAAATGGGGCTCAGCAACAATGGAAGAGACCTCCTGGTAATAAAGGAAGGTTGAAGAAGTTCATATGTACAAAGAATTGAGGACACTAACAGAGATCTCTCTGACAACAGCAGATTATTAGATGTTCTTTCCCTTGACCCATTCTCACTCTGATTGCATAAGCAGAATCAAGGGTTACTCACAGAAGGGTGGGCTCACCTAATGGCCCCAATGGCTGTGACCTCCTTTCTGCTGACATCAAGTTCTTACAGCCATGAATGTGAAGTGAGGAACTATCTTCCTCCTGCCCCAGCAATAGGATACTTGCTCCATCTCAGATTTACCTCAAGTATTTTGCTTGTTGTAGATTTGTGGTGTTTATGATTTCAAGGGAGTCTCATGGCCCAGTTAAAAACACATGGACTTCTTGTCATTGATCAAACACTTTAATTCTCAGTGCTTTACTGTCTTTATCTTTAAAATAGGAAAATAATGGTTATATTTCTGAGGTGCGATGATAATTATATGTGGTGATGTGTATGTACCTTATCTATGCATGCTGATGCACAATGGTTCCTGCCTCAGCCTGAGTAATTTCTTTGGTGGAGGTTTTTGGATGGTGCTATGATCAGTAGATGAAACTTTAATTCAGAAGGAAGCCGTTTAAGTGAAGACTTGGGAACATCATGGTCAGAAATACTTCCTGCTCAAGGTGGGGCCTAATGTGTGAGCTTCCTGGGAAATCAGAGGTGCAGCAGAGAAGGCAAGGTGCAGGCTGGAAGCCCAGGCAGGAATTAGTTGAATTTGCACCTTGATGGAAGGTTGTGGTGGGGCACACACACAGAGAGGCTGTTGTTGGGCGTCTTGGCACCTCTAGTGGGTCCCATCAGCACAGTATTCCATGCCCACATGTTTAACTATGAAGTTATGGTCAGGGCTGAAGTAGATTTTGAAAACGTTTTCTTGCCTCAAATTTGTTGCTTTTCTTAGCTAACTGAACTGGAGCTGGGGTTTTCGTCGAGATGATTAACTTCAAATGTGACATAATTTGGTTTGGTTTCTATTGCTACCAGTCTATAACTGTATTGTCAAAGTCTTCAGGTGACATCATACAAGAGATGAACCCTTTTTCTACTGTTCTGAAAACTGACATCTTAGGTGGGTCCAGCTGTAACTGCTCATGTCCAGTTGCAAACGAAAAAAGTGGAAATTCCCATGAATATCTCACATAGAGACAGGAAACAATAAAAAATCTTTCATCTCTCATCCATGTTGATATAATTGAGGAGCAACTCACAAGCTTAGAGTGAGAAAAATATGAATGTCTCCACAGTGACATCCTGCTGTCTACCAGACTGTGTCACCAAGGAGGAGGCAGGAAAGTGGGGACTCAGGCTGTCCAGGTCAGTGTGGAGAGGGTGTGTGAAGGGGAAGCAATGGGTCAGGCGTTCCTTTGAGCTTTCTAAAATCAGCATCTGCTTTACATTTTCTTCTTTTTAAATATATATTTTTATTGATTTCAGAGAGGAAGAGAGAGGGAGATAGAAACACAATTATGAGAGAATAATTTAGAGGCTGCCTCCTGCACTCTCTACACTGGGGATCAGGCCCACAACTAGTGCATGTGCCCTGACCAGGAGTCAAACCACATACTCCTAGGTCATAGGTCAACACTAAGCCCCTGAGCCATGCTGGGTTGGATTTCTTTACTCATTCTAGCTAAGTTCCTCGTCCCAGCAACTGGTTCAAAACAACATAGTACATGACTAAAGTTCTGTGGGGAGCAAGGCTCAGGCTGGTGCCCAGCTGTGCAGCCTCTGTAGTTGCTCATTGAGAGAAGGATGTGGGTGGGCACAGACCTGAAGATGGTTCTTGTGCAGATGATCCTGGCAGCTCTAGCGCTGTGTATGCCAGTCCAGCAGGCACAGAAGTACACGGCCTCATCTTCTTTCTCTAAGAAGTTTATTGTCAAGGTGGAAGTGGAACTTTGAGCATATTTACTTGCCTTAAACTTGCTATTCTTCCCAAAAACAGTGGTTGTTAAGGCAATGTATGTTAAATGTTCTATATTCTGATCTGGTTTCTGCCGGTACCAGTGAATGTAATCTCTGTTAAAGGTGCTAGAGGACACCTTACAAGGTATCTGGGCACTCTCACCCATTGCACTGGAAATTGATAGTTGAGGTTGTTCCAACTTGAATTGCCCAAGGCCAACTGCAAGGAAACATAAAATAAACTTCCATGAACAAATGGCATGTAAGAGGTAACACTAAAGAATTTCTTGGATCTCTCTGGTTGACTGAAATGATGAGGGAACTCACAAGTCCAGAGGGAGATGAAGATGACTGCTTCCAGTAGTGCCATCCTGTGCACCAAGCAGCTCCCAGGGAAAAAGTAAGACACTGGGGTCCCTGTTAGCAGACCAGTGGCAAGGGGCGGGGCCGGTTCTGGTTTCTCAGAAGAAGTGGTGACTCAGATGCTCCCTGGGGTTCTTCATGAGCTGCTACAGATATGAGCAGTTCTGGGGCTCCCTGTGCCCCATAAGTGCAGGGAATACTGGGCAAGAAAGTCTATGATCTGGATGCAAAATATTTAGTGAAAAACATGTCTGTCTTGAGGTTGGTCAGGGATGTTCTCACAGCCACGCAGCTGTTTTTTCATGAAATACCAGGTCACAGAAACTTGCTTCAGAAATATGAAGACTCACTGCTGTGTTCAGCCTCTAAGTCCATCATTCTGTGATGTGCTATTGATTCAGGACTTGGGTAGAAACCTGATCTTTATTTTTCTGTTACACAACAACACAGAAATCAGACATTAAAATACTTCATTGACATTATTTAAGACTAGATACCCAGTGCATGAAATTCATGCACAGATGTGGCCTCTAGGCCTGGCCAGCCATCCAAGTGCAAGCATCTGGTGTGGAACTGCAGGTCCCAGCTGACCTCTGAGCTCTGGGCAGCACTTGGCGCCCTGGGCCTCCACTCGCCTCCTCCTGAGTCAAGGTACCTGAGTCCCCAAGTGGAGTAGTGGTGAATGTGGCTGGACACTGCTTTCCAGGGAACAGTGTGGGCCTCTGGGCTGCCTGATGGCTCAGCACGGAAGCCAGGTGGGCAGTGCTCTCTCTCCAGGCTTGCCTTGCAGACCATCTCCTGCACGAAGCCACGGGGAGCCTGGGCAGCCACTGCAGTCCCAGCAGCTGCAGCCCTGCTAACCTGAAAGTTGCTGTGTAAGAGCGGGGTGGGCTCCTCGTGGATGCTGGGATCTGAGTGTGGGGACTTCACCTGCACACCAGCCCTGGCAACTTGAGGGAGGGTAACCAGGGGAGTGAGAATGTGCTTGGTGGGCACCCTGCATTCTCACTGCACCTTGTCCCTGTCACCTCAACCTGTTAGAGGTTGCAGCACGTCACCAATGCCTACCATGTTCTGCACCCCCTCCCCCACCCCGTGGTCAGCGCACATCATAGTGAGCAGTGGAACTCCTAGTTGAGGGGGAAATTTGCATATTAGGCTTTCATTATATAGGATACCATATTCAGAAGCATGGAAGTACTTTTGTGCTTTTAAAAATTAATTGGGCTGTCACCATGCGTATAATGACTCAGGGCACCCAAATTTTATTTATAATCTGGGTGCCTTCACGAAGTGACTGGATTGCAGTTGCTGGCCAACATGGGAGACAGAGCAATTTGTAGAACTCAGCTTCTCATTCTGGACCTTGGAGCTGTCTCATGAACATAATTATCCCACATGCAGGAGTACTTTCACAGCTATATTATGTTTGATATGTAATAATAAGTTTTAAAATTAATGTGGCATTTAATATCCATTGAGGAATTATTATTTGTAAGGCATTTTTCTAAATGTTTACTTACTTATTCAATCCTCTCAGCAACAGTGCTGTGAGGTAGCTCTTATGATGATCTCCATTTGGCATTGAGGACGGTGACAAAGAGAACTGACTCATTGAAAGGCTCAGATCTGGGAGACAGGAGAATCAGGTAAGTAACAGATGCTCATTAAAGAAAGTCTGAGTAAAATCATATTAAAAAATGACAGTAGAAGGCACCCCTTTGATACTTTTACTTTGTATTTCTCTTTACTTATTTTATGAATAGATATAAGATTGCTTGGGATTATATATAAATAAACATTTTAAAGTAGGATTTGAATATTTATCTTTATATTCTCTTCATCTGGATAATTTATCATTGGGAGCAATAATGAGTTCTTTCAATAATCTATATAAATCTAATATAATAAAAGAGAAACATGCAAATTGACCATTACCACCAGCCAATCAGAGCAGCTGTATGCAAATTAACCCAGCCAAGATGGAGGCCAACAGCCATGGAGCTAAAGCAAACCAGAGGCTTCTGTTGCAACTGCCTGCCTAGGCTGGCTGAGCCTCTGCTCACAGCCATGCCCACCAGCCAATCAGAGCGGCTGTATGCAAATTAACCCAGCCAAGATGGAGGCTGGCAGGGTGGCTCTGCACCGGGAGCCTCCACGGCCGGCATAGCTGTGCCAGGTGTGTTAGCTCCTTGAGAGGGGGTCTAGCCTGGGGCCTCCTCGGGGCGTCCAGGAGCAGCTGTCCTGGGTCTGCTGCCTAGCTCCACCCCTAGGAGCCTCCGAGGGGTATCCAGGAGCGCCTGTCCCGGGTCTACTGCCTGGCTCCACCCCCTGGGGGCCTCCCCGCGGCATGCAGGAGCACGGGGCCTCTGCAGGGTGTGCAGGAGCAGCCATCCTGGGTTTGCTGCCTGGCTTTGTCCCCCAGGGGCCTCTGCAGGACATCCAGAAATGCCTGTCCTGGGTCCACTGCCTGGCTCTGCCCTGGGGGCCTCTGCAAGGTGTCCAGGAACACCCATCCAGGGTCCGCTACCTTTATCCGCCCCCCAGGGGCCTCCACAGGGCATGCGGGAGCGTCTACTGCACAGTGCGGAGAATCCGAATCCAGTCCACTGCCCAGCTCCACCCCGGGTGTGTTCACTCAGCAGCAGGGCCCCACCGAGGGATTCTGCACCAGCGTCCACCCCTGGCTTGCCACCCAACTCTACGCCAGGTGTGTCCCCTCAGTGGTGTGGGCCCACCAGGCGTGTGCAATCGTGGGCCCTCCGGTGGGAAACGTCCAGGCCTGCACTCAACAGCCTTCCCACCCCCCAGTGCACGAACCCTGAAGGGGCTGTGGGCAGCCTGAAAATGTCTCTCAGCCCCTCACTCAGGCTGGCCAGGCATGCCAGCAGGTGCACTGGGCCCCTAGTATTATATAATTACCAAAGGTAAACACCTTCCTATAGCACTTACTCCTAGCTGACATTTGTTGACTTACTTGAGCTTCGTACCTCACTTTGTATGTATGTACCTTGCCTGCATACGTATCTTTTAGAGCTATTTAGAAGCTTCCATTATAACATTACATGAAGGTAGTGCACCAAACACTCAAATATTAGGAACTGGTCATAATAATTAGGATAATTAGGATCATGAGTCTTCAATGATATCATGAAGTCTTGTTAGTAGTATTATCATACAAGCGATAATTACTTTGTTAAACATTTTTACTGTAAAACCATATTAGCTCATTAAGAAAAATATGTAAAGTTAATCAAAGTACTAGAAGCAATAAAGCCATCTAGTCCTTCAGAAATAATCATTCTCACAATATTGCAGGAATCACCTCCCCCTTTTATTATAATTCTGTCAATCAAAACAATTTTATTCTTAAGAGGCTACTACATGCTCATTAATTTTTCTTTATGTTATACTAGGGGCCTGGTGCACAAAAATTTGTGCACTCAGGGGGTGGGGGTCCCTCAGCCCGCCTGTGCCCTCTTGCAGTCTGGGACACCTCGGGGGGGGGGGTGTCCACCTGCTGGCATGCCTGGCCAGCCTGGGTGAGGGGCTGAGAGCCATTTTCAGGCTGCCCACAGCCCCTTCAGGGTTTGTGCACTGGGGGGTGGGAAGGCTGGTGGTAACGGTCAATTTGCATGTTTCTCTTTTATTATATTAGATTGTAAATATTTTTGGATTTTACTAATCAATCCATAAAACATTGTCTTCAAAGGCTGCGTAATATTCTGCTCTTTGAGTGCAATGTATTTCTGGTGCCTCTTTCAGTGTTATTCACCACAAAAAGCTGATGGAGAGTTTTCTCCTCAGCTCTGAGCACAGGAGTGTCTCACTGTCAGCACCTCACCCCTGCTCTAGGAGGCCCTTTGAGGACTACATGATACAACCACGTGAAGAAGGTAGCAGCGGTATGTTGGCAAGCTTGTCTGTACTTTCCTGATGAAAAGTGCTCATGTTCTCAGATTCTTTGTATTTCTTTCAGGTCTTTCCCTTTGCCTTTTCTCCTATTAAAAGTTTAGACAACCAGTAAGGCCTTATGTTGGTTCAAGAGTTTGTTGTGGTGCACACTGGGAGAACATGATGGTCAGGAATCCCAGGGACAGGATGGGCTCACAAAAGGCTGTGTGCATCACAGGTGGAGGAGCGAGGCTGAGAGGCTGATTCCATGTCAGCCTTTCCTGTCAATCTCCGTCTGTCTTTCATCCAATGACCTCCCTGCACTGAGAACTAGAACCAGGGTCCTTAGAAGAGGAGGTGGTGTGGATGCATATGTTGCCATGATCTTAGAAATTATCACATAAATAAGGAGTGTGTATGCCACAGAAGCAAGGTGATGTTTATATTCTGTCTGTGGGTGCCCAGGATGTGCTGCATATGAAGAATGCATGCATTAAAGGGTAGGCATCTGTTTCACAGTTATTTCAGAGGTGAATTATGAAAGCATAACATTTTTATTTTATATCTTAAAAAACAAACTGGTAACTTATTAGCATTTTATGTGTCTGTGAAGACGCCAGATCACTCCAATCCTGGTCACACGCTTAAGTGCAAAGTAGTAGATTGTGCCAGCAAATGTTTCCCCAAGGTCAGTTTTGTTTTCCCCACGGGTGTAGGAACAATGCACAGCACTTCTCTCATCCTCTTATGACCTAGAGGTCAGACTCTGGAGCTAGATTATGTGAGTCCTCCCATATAGAGGAGGACACAAATCAAGAATCTATATCACACACAAATCTATGTCAAGAGCACATGGAGGAAGGCCAGGAATAAGGTAGGCATTTAGTAGACATATATGGAACACTTTATCATGAGTGTGTTTTGGAAGATTCCCGTAGGAATGTCAATAAAATTGAATTATATAGTGTGTGTTCATTCCATAGAAGATTAAAAGAAGCTGTTGGTGAACACAATTCTCATACAGTGAATGTGAGCAGAGACACAGTTGGGAACCAGTGACTTTATGCAAATCATTACTCACCACACTGGACTAAAGTAGGAGTTAGTAGTGGAGTCGAAAGGAAGGCTGACTAGGGGGACACAGGGGCCTGTTTCCTATTCTGGGCCCTGTGCTGCCTCCCAGAAAGCAGCAGTGCCTCCTGCTAGTGCTGCAGCAGGACTGGGCCAGGCACAGGTTCCAGGGAAGGAGTGTAGCCCAGAAACTTCAACCAAAGCTCTGCATCTTGCTTGCTTTTCCCAAAGGCTCTATGGCCGCCAGGGGAATATGGTCTCTGAGAACTTCTGGTTCAGACCAACTGCACGTGGCTGCCAGCCTCTGAGACTTCCTTTCCTCGTCAATGGTCTGATCATGGGGCCCAGCCTGGAGCCCAGCTCGCTGGGCAGCCAACAACGTTATCTGATAAAGAATGTGCTGAGGGGAGATGGTCTTTCTCACAAAGCAGCTGCCGAAAAGGGGCACTTTGGAGAGTTTGACGTGAGGCCACATAATTCTGCGAAGGCAGGTTGCTTTGGTGAAGGCAGAACGCTTGAGCCCAGACACTGCCACTTGGAGGATGTGTGTCCTTAGGAAAATCACCGTAAATGGGAATAAAAATGTATACTCTGGCTGTGTCCTCCAACATGTGCCAGGGATTGTGCTTTTTTTAATCAATACTATTTAAGTCAGTCTTAAATACCATAATTCTTGTAACAACTTAACCCTTATATAATCCTTGAAAGTAGTTATAATCAACCATATTTGACAGATGAGATCATTGAAATCTTAAAAATCTTCACCTGCTCTAGTCACTTAAGACGTAGGTAATGGATTCAAACTCAGATCTAACAAATTCCAAAACCCATGGATTTCTTTTTAAACTTTAGAGTGTATTGGACCATGAAGAATATTCCAGAAAGGTTGCAGCAATTCAAAAATAACTCTCACATGCCAGTAAGCAAAGAGCATAAGACATTCTTGAAGAGTGTGTTAACTAACTTAATATGGTAGACTGCAAAAAGTAGTAGAAAATTCCTCTAGCAGATTGGAGTTAATAGTTGATTGCCTTCTGTAAAATACTAATTTCTAAAGATCACCGCAGAATTGTCGATCCATTAGAAGGTAGCACATACCTTTTATTGAGTGTGGAACATGTACATACTTCTTTCTTTCTTGCAAGCATACAGTGGTAGTTACTGACCGCCATTTTGCAGATGAAATAGAGGCGTAGGTAGGTTACATGACTTGCTGAGGTTGTTTAGCTTAAAAAGAGAACATCAAGAATTTAACCAAGTCAGCCAGTCTCCAGAGCCTGTGCCCTAAGTAACTTATTTGCCTGTTTGTGATTCAGGGGTTGATTTCTGTCCTCCTTGGGTTGTTGCATTTAAATACAAAATGTGATGTTCCTATACTTGTTATTTGTTGTTGTTTTTTTAAAATTCTATTTTTATTGTTGACCCTGTTAGAGATGTCCCCATTTCCCCCAGCCTTTGCCCACCTCCACCCCGCCACCGTACCCTTTCTCTCTGGCCATCACCAAGCTGTTATCTGAGTCTATGGGCTATGTTCTTCAGCTAATCCCTTCACTTTCTTCCATCCAGTCCCTTTCTCCCCTCCCCTCTGACAGCTGTCAGTCTGTTCCATGTATCGGTGCCTCTTGTTTTCAATTCCATGCTTCATGCTTAAAAAGTATGTACAGTATTTTGATTGCATGTAGTTACTTACACAAACTTCTAGCACCCCCTCCTGGCCATTGGAGGTATGTTATACATGTAGTATTCCTCTGTATTGGAGCCCCTGTAAGTGATGTCTATCAGCAGCAAAGACTCAGCATAATAAATAAAAGTGCCCTAAAAATGCAAGACAGGAAACAGGTGTTGCCAATTGTATTCTTAATGTGCTTGGTAG
Source organism: Murina feae (assembly GCA_004026665.1). NCBI lineage: Eukaryota > Metazoa > Chordata > Mammalia > Chiroptera > Vespertilionidae > Murina > Murina feae. The sequence continues at coordinate 1,742 of PVJC01015776.1, read as the reverse complement.
TTGTAGGTAAGTGACTCCTTTTTCGAGGCCCCCATTTTGCCAGCCTCAAATGAGAGGATCAGGTTATGTTTTGGGTGTTTTCCAGTTCTAATAGTTTGTGGTTCTGAATTAAACTGACACCGGAGATACTGAAATAACAGGTGTAGCAGAATGAAAAATGGAAGCTTATTTTGATTTTGATTTCATTTCAGGTTGCTTGCTCCTTCTGGACTTGATACTGCTGTAGGAAAATTATATTCTGGGTAGGTCCTTGGACAAAAACATATTAATTCATATGCGTCCCGTGACTCCTGGGAATTGAAATGTTTACCTGGTCTGATACTCTGTTACCAAGCCTAAACACCACTTGAGGCTCTGACTCCCAAAGAAGGGTGTGCACACAGCCTTGGAGAGCGCGCGTGTGCACACTCAGGTGCACTTGTAAACAACTACCGTAGACTCCAAAGGCTGAACTGTGTTCATTCTTACAGGGAGTTGGTTCTTGGCCAATCTAGAAATTGAAGAGACTGTCCTTAGTACATTTAAATATGTATACAAAGTAAAGTCTTTTGGGATTTTTGGAATTCTCATCTGTCTGCATCACCCCATTTGCTTCAGATTTATTTTTCACTAGAGGCTCGGTGCAAGACGTTCCTGCACTGGTAGAATCCCTAGTGGCTCCCAGCTGCCAGCTGGGTACTCCCTCCCTTCCCCCAGCCAGTCCTGCCCCCTGGTCCAACTCCCAGATGACCTCCCAGTGGAGGAGATAATTTGCATACTACTCTTTTATCATACAGGATAATTTTTAAAATGTTTAATGTGTCATGGTTTTTAAAAATCAAAAGGATACAGTCAATATAAAGGAAAAAAAATAAAAATGATTATCAGCAACTTAATATGCCTATCTCTGAAGGATGTGGTAGTTGTTTGAGGTTTGGAATATGTCTTGGCTAAAAATAAATTCTCCTGCCTCCTTCCATTTTCATATCACTAAGCTCTCGAGGGCTTATATCAATCAATGCCTGACTGCAGTGTTCTTAAACGCAGGAGCATCCTCATTCCAGGTTTGCTGGGAGAGGAACACTGTCCTGAGGGTGAGGGCAACCCTAAGACCAGTGCACAATGGCCAGAACCAGTTAGATCTCAGTTGGCAGCCAGTGTGCATGGATTTTCTCTGGAGAAGGAAAATGTTGCATTTTCAACAACCACTGGGGGTAAAAATCCCCTTGGGTTATCTTCATCTTAATTGACTAGTTGAATCCACTCTCTGAGATTGAAGGGTTATGGGAAATTAACTCACAAAGCTTAAATTAGAGCTTTCAATGGGCTATCCTGAAACTAGCACTCTCTGAGTGTCTGCATGGTGTATTTTTCTTGGTTTCTTTTTGTGTGTTATTTTTAACTTTAGTTTTGGTATTTTTCCGGTCAGATTTCTCAGTGCATGGCACATTCTCATCATTACCCTGTGCCAGTCATGGTATATAGTATATAGATTTGTTATTTAGGTCCTTCGTTTTCCCCCTCATTCCCCATTCCAATTCCCCCAGGGATGCTCACGCTAATGTGTTTGATGTATGTCCTTGGAGCCTATGCATCTGTGGAAACTATAGGGGGCTGTTTGTCACAGGTGTCTGTTTACATTTATATGAACGGTTCGTCATCCTTGTCTGTCCATGTCTGTGCACCTAGTTTACGTCTCCTGTCTGCTGCTCACTGTTCCGCCGCTTGCATGGGCTGTGTTTTTCTTTTTCTTTTTTTTTTTT